>APFE030942317.1:61518-79841 GCA_000404065.3 Pinus taeda
GGGACACTTCCTCTAGCAGAAGACTTCAGCTTCTTGCCAGTTTTGGAAGAGTTCCGGAGACAAAATTGAGAACACTTTCTCTAGCAGAAGACTCCAGCTTCTTTCCAGTTTTGGAAGAGTTCCAGGAATTGCATTAGCATTCCAGAGTTGTTGGTCATCCTTAAACCATCACAGGTTGAGACTTCCCTTTTACAGGTTGAAGTTTTACCTTTTATGCGGGGTGAGGCCTCCCTTTTATGGTTGAAGGTTTCCCTCTTTAAAACAATAGGATCACTTCCTCTAGCAGAAGACTTCAGCCTCTTGCCAGTTTTGGAAGAGTTCCAGTAACTGCACTAAGTGTTCCAGTGTTGGTGGCCATCCTTAAACCACTGCCTTATTATACCAACATTTCAGAGAGCACATTTAGCCTAGTGTTTCCATGCATTATTGCACATTTTGTATTACAGCTCTTTTCTTGGACTCATACATAACCCTTCGGATTAAGGGGGGGAATGTTAGACACCTAATCCTAAACGGTTAGCGTGGAAGCCAAATGGACAAAGCAGTCCAAGGGACCTTGGGATGTGAATCCCAACGGTCACCATATTGTACTATAAATGTACATCTATTGTTAATAAAAAATGCAATGCATGATTTATCTTTCTATTGTTTTCGCTGTCCATGTCTGTTTAACAAAAAGGAGGATCAAAATGGGAAAACCTTGGGCAGCATATCACTTTGAAACCCTAGCAAACTTGGTCTTCCAATTTACACACCAACTTAGGGTTTTTTGCTTTCAATTTTCATGGCATATTTGTCATATTTCTTTTACATTCATCTTGCAAAAAACAAAACAACCATGGAGAAGGAGCTTACTTGTATTTTTCTTGAGCTAAGAGAGGTTTTATGTGCATTGTTGGAAAGTTACAGGGCAAAAACCCAACGCGTAGCGCGCCTGGACCAATGCGTAGCGCCCCTTCAACGCATAGCGCCCTTGTAAAATTACACAGCAAAAACCTTCCTAACTCATAGCGCGCCCCCAACGCGTAGCGTGCCCTTCCTAAAATCCAAATTTCACTCATGATAGCTTGTTGGAAATCTCTTTGAGTCTACTTTCCAACCCAATTGGAATTTTTCAATTTGGAGTTCATTTGCCTTGTCAAAAATCAAATCTCCCAAGATTGGTCAAAATGTGCCAAATGAGGTTGCCTGAAGGTAGAGTGCTGTTGCAGTCAACTTTTGAATGCCTTCCTCAACTCCAAAGTGAGCGCACGATATCTCATTGGAAATCTCTTTGTGTCGAGTTATCATTTGACTCATCAAGAAAGTCATTTGGCCAACCAAGCTAGGAGAAAACTTTATTTTCCCAAGGTCACTTCAGAGGTGCATTCGATTCTCCTGAGGCAACGATACTTTTGACATTTCTCTAAACCATGACACCTGTGTAAAAAGTGAAGGAGGTTTTTCTTCTTTGGCATGTTTTGGATAACAACCTCTCTTCGTTTTCTAAAATTCATCTTTGATTGCTCTGAAACATCTTTTGAATAAAACTTATCCCGATGTGTGAACCTAGGAATTTTGTCAAAATGAAGCAAAATGAAAGGGATAGGGGGCTTCTAAATTCTTGAGAAAATTTTTGGAAGTAGGGAGGGATGTTAGGAAGAAGGGTAAAGTGGAATCTCGGAGATCGAGTGAGGGGAAGGGGTCCAAAAGGGAAAAACATAGGCCTAGCCTAGAAAATTGCCAAGTTGTGACAAGAAACTAGGGTTTGTGAAAAAATGAGAAATTTGGGGAATCTGAGTGATTGGAAGTGTTTAATAAGGTACATTAATTATAGGGGAAGGTGTATGAACATCAAGATACAAATTTTTGACCCTCTAAGAGAATTTACCTCCAAAACCCTAGGAGAGGGAAATGGACCTTACCAAGGCACAACTGAAGCATGAACAAGGTGTAAAATGACCCAATGGAACCTGACATGATAATGAAAACCCTTTGAATGATGGTACACTCAGTAGAATGATGACATGGACTGACATTTGGACAACTTTAGAAGGAGTGAAAGCAAACCCTAGACCTAATGCCTAGTGACCGAATTTTGCTTGAAGACTCTTTGAAATGACAAAATTTGACCTTGACACTCTGAGACCACTTTGTAAGAGCATATTTGATCACTGGAGGAAGGCTAGAAAGACTTACACTAACACTCTCTCCATTGACTCCCCCATCGGCATCTAGTGAAAGTGAACTTACAATGTATTTTGATCATACGATGTGCTCATAACACTCACACATTGGGGGGGAATATGTTATCATCTATGATCATCTAGTCCATTTCCCCTAGGATGATAGAAATACACCATGTAGTATGGGTTTTGCACATTAAAACCCACTTTCACCTTAAGAAATAATTTAGAGAATCATTTTCCTTAAATTATATATGTTTATCAACTTGAAAATAATCGAAAAACCCATTTAATTAATTTCATGTTATTTTCATATTTACCCATTTTGTGAAAACAATTAAAATTATTTTTACCCATCCATAGGAATAATTAAATAAATCATTATTTATTTATTATTCCTTAATCATTTAACTTCTATCCCTTGAAATAATTATTAAACCACTATTTAATAATTATTTCTAACCCATTTTGACCACATTACATAGGAATAATCAAATAAACCATTATTTATTTCTTATTCTTTAATCATTAGACTTTTCTCTCATAAAATAATTATTTAAATCACTATTAAATAATTATTTCTAACTTACCTTGACCATATCTTCTTAAATTAATTAATAAATTATTTTTATTTATTAGTTACTTTAGCCAATTTTCTTAATTAACTCAATTAAAAATTATTTTGAGTTAGTTCGCTAAATAAAGATTTTTGACCATTTCATTAATATTTTCCTCTCCTAAATATAATAAAATGCTCATAATGGTTAGATCTTGATTTGGTCTAATAATATTTTATTTTTTGACTAGATCTAGATCTATCCTAACTTTTTATTATAAATAGAGAGGTTTTTCCCTCACTTTTGACACATGATCATTATCATCATCGTCACTCTGCTCTTCTTACTTTCAATTTTCCCATTGTGAGTTCAACATCCATTGTCTTCTTCTTCCATCAAGAGAGAGAGATAACCAACTAAAGCTTAAGGATATCAAAATAACCCTCCCACGGAGGAGGACTTCAAAGACCTAGGTCTATGTTCTTCTCCTTAGGTGAATATTATTAACAAAAAAATTTCCTTTCCATTAGGTGTTATATCTGCAACTTTGGTACATATATCTTTGAATCTTCTTAGTTTGTTTTGTAGGTTTCTAACAATTTTATGCAGATCTAAGGATTCATGCTAAAGATTGCATGGTTTTGCTATCTTTTTCTACTCTTTTCTTATTGTTAAGAATATACATCACCAATCATATAGAGGTAGTTTTTTGACTTACCTGCTAAAAAATGCACACATAAAAACTAGGAAAGCCATCATTAGTAAAACCAACAATTAACTTTTCTAGTTAATCAAAAATAAAATAAAATAACAATAATTAACTACTTTAATGTGTAATCTTAATGTGGCACATTCATGTAGAAACACCGTGAGATGGGTAATAGATGGGAAAAAAAGTGCGTTAAAATGACAGAAAATGGGTGTTTAGAATGGGGAAGAAGGTGACAATTTGGCAGCCAAACAATCTTCTGAAACTATCATGATTTTATTGCAGCCACTATATCCATCTAGTAACGAGAAATAATTTTTCCCAACTGATGTATCTAGGACTTGATCAATAAATGGTGGGTGGAAATGTTCTTTCAAGGTTTCTTTCTTTAATTATCTATAGTGTACATAGACTCGTCATTTTCCATTTATATTAGGAACCACAACTATAGGAGAGACTCACTAACTATCAAAGATGGAATAGATAAAATCTACTTTTATTGACTTTTGAAGTTCTTGTCAGACACATACATGGTGGAGGCAGAATATGAATGATGAACATTCACTTGCATATAATATTGATATGATATACATTTATAGTACATTGGAGTGACTGTTGGATTCCATATTCCAAGGTCTCTTGGATTCCGGTGGCTGTTCACATTCCACACCAACTCATAGAGGATTAGGTGCCCAACATTCTCCCCCTTAATGCAAAGGGGTATGTATGATCCCAAGAAGAGAATTGTAATACAAAATGTGCAAAAATGCATGGCAAAACTAGGTTGAATATGCTCTCTGAAATGTTGGTATAAGGGGGTGGTTTAAGGATGAACACCAACACTGGAACACTTAGTGCAGTTCCTGGAACTCTTCCAAATCTGGCATGGAGCTGATGTCTTCTGCTAGAGGAATTTCTCCTCATTTTTTGAAGAGAGAAGCCTTCAACCTTGAAATGGAGGCCTCACCCCACATAAAAAGGGAGCACCTCAACCTGAAAAGGGAGGTCTCAACCTGTGATGGTTTAAGGATGAGAACCAACTCTGGAATGCTTAATGCAATTTCTGAAACTCTTCCAAAACTAGAAAGAAGTTGAAGTCTTATGCTAGAGTAAGTGTCCCCAATTATTTGATAGGATGTATCAATTCCACATAGATGGTTGACAACTGATCACCAACTGAAGGCATGCATAGGGGCATCTTTGTCTTTGGCTACAACTCTGAATATGGTATGATAGGATGTGGCTTAGACTCACTTGATGTGGCTTTTGAGCTTGTAGATGACCATCACTTCCCCCCCTGTCAGATACAAGGTGAGAAGATGAAGAGATATCAACTCCAAGACTTTTCAATATTCGAGAACAAAGCCTACTGTATGAGTGAAATATCTTCTTGGTTGTTGAAGCCCATTGCCAAGAAGTGATCCATCCAAGATGAATCTTTTTTCTTGAAGGAGGTTTGTTTTTGAAGCATGTGTTTGAAGAATGATTGGTTTTATGACAATATCTACATGGATAGAGATCAAAACAATGATCTTTCACATGGCCAACTTTGTCACAATGTTGGCATTTAATAATCTATTGTCGCTATTGTGGAAGAGGACCAGAATCTGAAACAACTGAAGGTGAACTGTCATGAAGAAATCTAGCACTTTGAAACTAGATGGGCTTTGAGTAATCTAGAATATGAAAGGACACATCCTTGTCATATCAAAGACCAGTTCTATTCTTGTTATGGAAATTCTCTTCCCAAGGTTTGATGATTGGCTTGGGAAGTGCAGGTTGAATTTTTGCTTCTTTTTTCAAATATGCTCCTTCATTGGGTACTAGATCTGAATCAACTTCAACATTATTGACTTGTTGCTGATGGGATTTTGTCTTAATATTCTAAACATAAACAGGTTCATAATTATGTCTTTTATGGTGTAACTCATCTTGCTGAGGTTGAGACTCCAACTGCAAAAATCCAATCTTTTCCTGTGTGTGTTGTAGACATGTTTGCATGTCAGTGAGAGTGTCTTTGCTTATTTGGACTGTGTTATGAACAATAGACACCATTAGTTCGCTTAATAGCACTAAAAAATCATTGAGTCTAGCCATTGTCAAACTCAACAAATGCTAAAATGATGAGGGAAAAATGCCCACTTGTACTCTAAGCACATTAAAAAATAAGAGAAGACTCAAGGTACTAAAAAGGCTATGAAAGGTCTTAATAAGTGCTAGTAAAAGGCCTTGGTCTCAAATAGAAAATAACACCGATAAAGAGCTTTTAGCTATATAGAACAAGGCACAAAATAACGTCTGAAATATATCACTAGATCAAAATTTTGCCGTAAAATTGAACTTACAACAGGGGCATTAAATTATCATACGAGATACCACTTCTTTGCTTACAAATCCCTCACTTTCTGCTTCTCTGTGCTGTCATTTCCTTTGTAGGTGCTAGATAAGATCGGATAATTCCTCTGAGACCCAGACTCTGTTGATCCACCATAAATCAAAAGACGAGGCATGAACCCAGATCAAAGGCTATGAAGATCACGACTCTTCTTGTAATAATGTAAACTTTGAAACGAGAACTATAAACTCAAATGAGAACTCTAGCCAAAAAACCCCCAAAAAACATGAAAAACAATGCTAAAAACGAAAAGTGTTGATGCTGGAATAACACTTTTTTTCTAGGGTAAATTTTCAACATGTTCTAAAAATAACAATGAAAACCAATTTTTTGTGCAAAACTTGTGCAAAAAACACCCTCAAAACGAAAAGTGTTGATGCTGGAATAACACTTTTTTTTTCTAGGGTAAATTTTCAACATTTTAAAATAATGGGCATAAAAGATTTTATCATGTCTCCGGAAAACATTAAAATTTCAAAAAGATAATGAAAATACAATATTAAAAATAAAAACAGAAATTTTAAAACAATGAAAAAATAACAATACGTAAATAAAATATATATTAAAAAAGAAAAAGGAAAAAGCCAACAACAATATCAAAACAAAAAAATACCTATAAAATATAAGAATTAAAAAAAACTAAATAAAATATAAAGAAATAAATAATAAGAAAAACATATTTTCATTTTTTTTTTAAATCTCGTAAACAATAAAAAAAAATGGAAAAAACAAATTTAATTAAAAAACTAAAATATAATAAAATTTTGAAAATTTGAAAAAAGCATTAACAAAAAACTAAAATAAATAAAAAATAAAAATAAATTAGATTAAAAAATAGAAAATTAACAAAAAAAACAAGTAAAAAACTATTAAAATTAATACTAAAAACATCTTAAAAAAATCGAAAAACACCAAAATATACTCAGAAAAAAAACAGAAAAAACAGAAAAATAAAAATAAATAAAAATAAATAGCAACACTGACCTTCCTAGTCTTTTACATTGTCAAAATTATAGGGAGCTCGTGAGGCTTCTCTCTAAGCTTTTTGAGCATAGGAATAAAATTTTAAATCAAACTAATAATTCGTATCTTTAGGTCTGATAGACCAAAGTTTGGTCTCTGTGGACGTTAACCATTACCATCATATATATATTCTATTTAAACAAAAAATTGTGCTCCACCCGACCATGCCCCCACGGGCGGGGCACATTTTTTTTAATCGAACACACACACACACACACATATATATATTATTGGTTTTTTTTAATGTTTTAATCTTAATTTTTAGTAGTTTTTTTTAATTTTTTCCTTTCTTTTTTTTTTTAAATCTATTCTAGTTTGTATTATTTTAATTTTTAATGCTTTTTAATTTTTTAATTTATTTACTTAATTTTATAGTTTTTTTAAATTTAATTTTTTTTGTTTTTTGTTTTGTTTTGTTTTTTTGTTTTCTGTTTTGTTTTTTTGTTTTTGTTTTTTTTTTGTTTTTTTGTTTTGTTTTTTTTTTGTTGGTTGTTGTTGTTGTTGTTTTTTTTTTTTTTTATGAGATGTTTTTTTTTTTTATTTGTTTTATATTTCATTTATGTTTTGTTTTGTCTTTTTTATATATATTTTTATATTTGCTTTTTTAAGTAATCAACATTTAAAAGAAGAAAAATAAGACAACTAGAAAAATTGTTAAGTAATCATGATTTCAAAAAAAATTGGAGATAAAATATTTTAAAGTGTCAAAAAATGTAACATAAAAAAAAAAAATCCACACTTAATACATTAAAAAATTTAAAGTGTCAAAAATAAGCCCTCTAAAGAAAAAGGTTGATGTTGCAACAACACATTTCAAAATCAGCGTGAAAATCACTAACATTTAAAAACAAATATTTATATTTGATACATAAGAAAATTTAAAGTGTCAAAAATATTTTCTGAAAAAAAAAGTGTATTCTGCATCACCACTTTTCAAAATCAGTTGACTTTTTTGCTACCTTAATGAAATGGGTAATCGTATCAGTTCCCATTTCAAAGTTTACATTGTTTTGTGATGAAATCTAACCCTAATCCTGCTTCTAGATCAGAGGGTCTACTGCTAACCAACGCCTTGGATTTAAGCCAATTTGGTTATTTTCAACAGTCTAATGCCAAGGAATTCATCATGTTCGTCGCCTGCACGATAGCCAAGAGAACACTCCCTGGGAAGATATAGTCTGTACAACAAGACGAGTACATGGTGCACTGTTATAATAAAAATGGTTTGTTTGGGGTGGAATTCATGGATAACCATTATCCTGTGCGTAGTGATTTTTTCTGTTATCAACAAGGTGATGGTTAAGTACCAACAAAACTTTGGTGATTCTTGGAGGATTGTTTAGTCGGATGCAAACCAATCTTGGCCTTACTTAAATGATGCTCTGACTAAATTTCAACATCTAGCAAAGGTGAATAAACTCCATTCAACGCATTGCTTCATTCACCATCTCAGAATTCAATACAATGACAAATTGTTTTGTATTCCCTTCAACCTAAAAATCATCAGGTAGGCATCAGAAGGGACTACGTTGGGCTTGGTCAAATCAAGATTGCCTTTGATGACTGATACCTTTGGCAGATGCAGTGTTGCTGCAAATGTGGACATGAAACATGTGATGTATGAAACATTCTCATATAGGGATTTTGACAAGACAATAGCTTGAATCATGAAAGTTGTGCTCTGAGTCCATTGGTAGCTTGAATAAATTCTCGTTGCCACCACTGATGCAATTGACTGTAAACAAAAACATGGCCTGAATCATGATCTCCTCTAGTTTTTCATAGTGAAATGAATTGATATCTATTCTCTATGGGAGAGGGAAACTCAACAGTTAATGTGCATAGATATGTGAGTATGCATGTAGATACTAGAGTGATAGAGCATTGATATGAGAGGTGTTAACAGAAGTATTATACGACTACCAGAGGAGGCGAAGGAGAGCGGTTTGGAGGTGCAGAGGTATGTAACATATGTCACCAGCGATGGGAGGCAACGAGACTCAATTTAAATGTGGTATTAACCAATGCTATGGCTTTCAATGCAACAAAGTGAGCCGAAAGTTGTATGGATGTATGACTATAATATGTAATTCAAAAGAATACCATTCAACGTGTTGGGTGGGTATGAGGAGCCGGTCCACCTCAAATGACCATCAAACAACATTTACAGTCGGTCTCCACAACACGGGAGGTAATCATTCAGCGTTTCAACTAACCATAATCATATGACATTCAACGTAGTCAGGAATGGAGTCAGAGCAACGTTATATATCAAAGTGGGATGTGTTCTTGCAGTGTACTGGTATGGGAATGAGGCAGTATATGTGTGTTATATAAGGACATCATAATTGGAGAGGGGATACTACAACGGAGTTGGAGGCGATATTAACATATGGCGCACTGCACATTCAAGACAGGTAACATATCTCACTATTAATTATTTCTCCTATAGGAATAATATCAGTCATACTAATACCATACATAAAATAACATAACATTCATGCAAGACATGTAATTCTAGCCACAGCATAGTCATAGCGGCTCTTGGTATCATTTTAACACAACAACATGCATACCAATGTGGACCAGCGAAGTGATATGCCAAGGATTCCTGACTAATTTTAGGATTGCATCCAAGCCAACAGATGCATATTTGGTAAACTGTAGAGTGGTAGGTTGAGAATTGTAGAGACTGTAAGGCACCTCCTAAGACAACAAGAGCATAGGAAGCTCAGACCAATGCTCATTTAAGGAGAAGTTCAAGCTAAACTAGGAATTTGCAAACCTGATACTCCAATACCATGTGAGTCACATACGTTGCAGAGTCAGAATATGAATGATAAACATTGAGTTGCATATATTATTGATATGATATACATTTATAGTACATTGGCATGACCGTTGGATTCCATATTCCAAGGTCTCTTGTACTCCAGTGGTTGTTCACATTCCATGCCAACCCATAGAGGATTAGGTGTCCAACAATTCTTCTCTTACTATCTCCTTTAGCTTTGGATTCATTCTTCATTGTGGTTGTCTTATAGGTCTAACATTTTCTTCTATATAGATATGATGTATGAATGTAGTTGGGTGGATCCATATGTAAGTGTAGTCCAAGGTGAATGCTTTAGAATATTTTATTAATAATTGATTTAATTGATCCTCTCGAGATGCTTCTAAATTAGTATTGATATTCAAATACTTCCCAGTACCAATTTCAATGGTCATAGTATGAGAATTTTTTATTGAATTCATAGGAAATGTGGTTTTAAATAAATATTGAAGGAATTCATTGTACAATTTTCTTTATGAATTTGTTCTAGAAGATTATTTTTAGCAATGTACTGAGTTGTTTCTAATTGTCTTACAATATTTAGGTTGGATATGAAATTACTATGTAAATTCTCATTTGTTGCTTCATGAAATTTGATAACTTGAGCAATAGATAAAAGAGGTTGAGTTACTTCGTCCTCTGAATCTATTTATTTAAGCCAATACATTTGTTCTAATTATCTTAAGGATTTAGTAGGATGATAAAGTGTGACTTCTTTTCTTTCATTACCTTTTGAAATTTTCATACTTCTTGATCTACAACTAGTATATGCATCAACTATATCGAGCCATGGTATCATATGGGGAGTATGTTATCACAATTAGACATAACAAATATTAAATTGTAGAGCCTAATCATGAAATTTTATTACCCCATTATCCACTTCATTAGGGCTTCAAGTTAGCACCAAGTAACTACTACATTATTAAGATTGATATGAGGAAGTTTGATGGTAATGATCTTGTAACATGGATATTTCAGATGGAGCAATACTCTCATCTACACTAAGTGACATCCTTACAAAAGGTAAATATTTCATCCATGTTTTTAGAACAATACCAATATGTATGGTATCAATGGATTTGTGAAAGGAAAAAGGATTTTGTATAGCTTGGTCCATGTTTATAGAGGAATTAATAACACATTATGGGAATATTAAGAGAAATAAATTCTTTAGTCAATTGGTAAAACTTGAACAAAAAAATCTAGTTACAGAGTACACTCAACAATTCCAAAAGTTAAGTCTCAAGTTTTTAGAGATTCTTTTAATTGGAAATTCAAAAGTGATTATGAGCTCTAAGATTATACATGAAATGATGTCCACAAAATGAATGCCATTCGTTTCTCAAAATTGATAGTTCAAGTTTGCATTAAAGTCAATTCGTGGTAGCTTAGGGTGCTCACAGTTAAAACACTCTTGCAAAAATGATTTTGTGTTAACAATGTTGGTGTTAACACAAAATCATAAAATTATTCTTGTGTGTAATGAAAACTACAAACCATGAATTTACTCAATCAATTGTGTTCTTGTTTTTAACAATGGTTTGGTTTATTTTCCAAAGGGAAAGATTGTTGATAAAATCATAGTGTTTATATAGTTTTAACACAAAGTTATCAATGGTAGTCAAAATAGAGCCATCTAAGATTGAAAAAGAAAAACTTCATCTTGATACAATGATGATTTTACAAGAAGAAGAATGGATATGCTTTTTCTCAATATTTCAGGGATATAATCTTGAAATGAGGAAATATTTTTCTTGTAGTTTTGATGGAGAGAATGCCACTATAGGAAATTTAGTTATATGTTTATCTAAGCATATAATAGAACAAATGATAAGGCTTCCACAATTTGGGGAAAGATGGTTCAAAAATCACTAACTGAAAGAAAGATAATTGACTCCATTTGTAAAAAAATCAAAATCAAAACCTAATTGGATCATGGGTATGCCCAAGACATGGATGAAACAACTTTGGGATGAATGGGATGAATTTATTCTCTTAATTCACAAATATATTAGATGTGAAGGAAGGTGTCATCTCATGTATTTTTATCATGACAAATTATTACAACATTTAAAGAAGGATAAATTTCTAAACATACCGTATTTCCTCTTAAATAGCCTTATAAAGATGGAAAATCTCATTCAAAGACAACCAAGAAATGGGGAAATTGTAAGAAAACCCCTCTTACCCTTAGAAATGTGTTCATTATGCTAACCAAACTTCCTTGGTATAATTAGGGAAATGGGGTATATTTGTTTTTTGACTTTCTTCCAATTTTCCATAACTCGAATTGGATGCCATTATCATATTCATCTCAGATTTTATTATTATTATTATTGTTATAATTATAATTTTTTAATTTTATTTTTCTTCTGGTGATATAAGTTTGGCCCAATTATACTCGAGGATTACAAGTTGGGGTCTTCTAAAATATTATTAATTCAAATGTTTTACCTCACTTTTCCTGCCACATAATGCCCATATGGCATGTCACTACACTACCACATAGTGACGAACGTGTATGGGTCTAGTGGCACTTCACGTGGTGTGCCTCGATACCATGCATCTTGAACCACTCCCCACTATTACATGTGGGTGTATCATATATATATATATTAGTGCACTTGGGCCTTTGACCATCGACACTCATATAAAATTTCCATAGTCCCCCTTTTTTGTGGTCCTTTGCCATCTGACTGCCCAAGTCACACAACTAGATCAATGAATAACAATTAAAGTGATACCCCTCCACCCTTCTTTGACATCAAAATGGGGGAGGTCCCACTATCTTGGTTCCACTTCACTGTTTTGGGGTAGAGATCCAATGGTCCATTGTCATTCAATCATTTTATTAGAGATTAATTAAGAGAGAAATGGAACAAATAAAATATATAGAAAAATAAACACTGAAAAACATAAAACAAGAGAGACACAAATATATGTGGTTCACAAAATTTGGGCTACATCCAGAAAGAAACATATAGTCCTTCCTTTTATATTATTTAGAAAAATGAAGAGATACAAGCTACAAAAAATATGTTGTAATTTTCTCTTCGATCTCACATACAAAATAATACACATTAGCAATACAATTCCATCATATAAACTGAGGGGTGACTTCTAAGGAAACAAACCCTAAATTACATAATGCGTACTGTTAGATATTCTTCCTAATGAACAATCCAGATTTACTAGGACCCCCTAGTGGCACTAGTGGGGGGGGAAGCCCCCCCACACCCTGCTGTCAGGGACTGTGATCCATCCATGGCTAAAACAAAAACCCTTTGAACAATCATGAATATAATCAAGCTCCACACCCAATAATCTCCCACTTAGAGACTAATTATATCAACTACATCATTGCTTCACTTGTTGGACAATGCCTCCACTCAGACTTGGTTGTTTCTCATGTTCACCATCATAATTAAAGACCAATTCAAACTGAGTAGAAAATTAGTTTTTCCCTATTACCACCTTTGTCAACCTATCTGCAGGATTTTGGCTAGTGTGTATTATTTTCAACTCCAAATTTCCATCTTCCAGAATTGACCATATGAAATGGTACCTGAGTTGTATATGTTTTTCTTTGAATGAAATGTTGAGTTCTTTGTAATATGAATGTACTCTGGCTGACACTATATAATATACCAATCTCCCACTTCTTTCTCAACTCATCCATAAAGCTTTGTAACCAAATTATTTCCTTACTAGCCTATGTAGGAACAACATACTCCACTTCCATTGCTGAAAGTGCAACAATGTTTTGCATTTTTGAAACCCATCTAATAGTTGTTCCACCTATGGTAAACACATACCCTGTGGTTCTCCTCCTATTATCTCTATCACCTACCATGTCTACATAGACATATCCCTATAGAACAATGTTTGAATCTCAAAAAAATAATGCTTGATTACTGGTACCTCTTGTTGAAAATGCAATAAGAAAATCCTAATTTATTTTTTTCCTTCAATTAAATTGGGAATAAAATTGTAATTCCACATCTCATGACAACCTGTAATAGTTAACTAAGTTAATTTGAGTTAGTTGGCTCAATTAATTCGAGTTGAGGGTATAAATAGAGTTGTGTAGAGTGTCTCCTACAATTAGGAGCATTAGTTGAGTTTATTTTGAGTTGTAATGATTTAATTCAGTCTAACTGAGTTAAAGTTAGTTAAACTAGCTCCAATTGATGGAGGTATTAGTGGGAGATCTAGTAGTGGGGTGCTACCTGCAATTCAGTAGGGTGCTTCCTACAGTTCAGCAGGGTTCTCTTTGTAGTCTAGTTTGGCATTTCCCAATGTACAGTGGGGTATTGCCTAAAGTACAGTGTGGTGCTTCCTAAACTGTGGTTGGTGCTATCAGTTGTAAAATCATCTAAATTAAACTGATAGTGCATGTAATAAAGGTAAGGCCTGTGAGGATTGCACAATTCATAATTGAGGAATTTCACAATTAAATAGGGGCTAATTCCTTGATGAACAATGCAAGGAAATAGGTACTTGGGAAAGCAAGAAATTGGCTAAGTATTGGTTTGCACTTGTCTAGGAAGTAATGAGATAGATAAAGATAGTGTAGAGGTTGCCCAGGCTTGAGCAAAGAATTGTAATATTCTCATTTTTTTTATTAATGAAATATAAAAATAGAAAGAGTTTTTAGTTGTGGATTTCCCCAAGAAATCATTGTGTTATGTGTGATTTAATTATTTATATTATATGCTTCGTGATTTCATTGATCAATTATTGTGTCTACTAATGAGTAGAGTAGATTCAAGTCTATTGTTTTAGAATATTAAAATTAGAAGTTTGAATCTACAAGGGATTTCTACATGGTATGAGATATGAAATTACTATAGAAAAGGATAATTCGAGTTTGTCTTTTGCAGGAGAAATCAAATTTGTAGTATCATACTTTAGAGGTAGTAGGATTTTGTTCTATAGATTGAGATTCGAATATGACCTTGAGGGTATTTCAAACTAAATTTCTTGGATGGATAGGATGGAAATTTTTTTGGAAGACAACATGCTTAAGGAATACATAGAAAAATATATTCCTAAGTTAGTTGGTGCTTAATATATGGCAAAGTGGAGAAAATGTGTTGCAAAGGCGAGAAGGATTATCCTAGAAGGAGTTCGAGATCATATTGTCTTGAACCTCCAAAGTAAGGAGACTCCATTTATGATGTGAAAGGCCTTAGTAGACCTGTTTCAAAACAACAGTGACCACAGGAAGCTAGCACTAAAGGAAAATATTAGAAAAATCAAGTTGGAGAAGGGTGACACAATACTGAAGTACTTAACCAAGTTCATCCAATGTCAGGATGAGATTGGAAGTGTTGGTATTATAGTTGTGGAAGGTGATTTGGTGAGTCTATCACTTCGAGGTCTTCCCAAGAGTTGGCACAATTACGAGGACTTAGTTAATGGGAGGGAGAAGCTACCAAAGTTGGAGCATTTGTGGTTTGACTTGTTATAAGAAGATATTCGACGAAACACTAGAGATGGATCCTGATCCAAGCATGATGATGAGGAGAAGTGTGCCTTAGATGGAAAGGAAAAGAAATGGAATGGGAAGTCATCCCATTTGAAATCAGATCCACTGTGGGTGGAAAGAATAAGGACACATCAAAGATTAAATGTTTTCACTATTATGAGCTGGGACACTATGCCACAAAGTGTTCACACAAGAAGGATGGTAAGAAGCCCTCAGGAGGAGAAGAAGGTTGATTTCACTGTCATGCCTTGCATGGTGACATCGGTGATGGTTAGTTTGTGATACCTAGATAGTGGAGCCTCATTCCATATGACCAAAAACAAAGAGTTATTCAATGACTTGGAGGAGAAGGACCTCCATTTGCACATAGAAATGGGAGATGATGGGAGGTATAGTGTGACTAGCATCGATACTATTACCTTTCCAAGGGAGTCTCTTTCTCCTCTCACATTAAAATATGTCATGTATGTTTCAGGTTGAAGAAGAATTGGTTTAGTTTCCATGTTGGAGGACCATGGCCACAATCTCATGTTTAGCAAGGGAAAGGATTTCCTTCTTCACATAGCCTTAGGACAGATGAAGCAGATAAGTGTTCAAGTGACAAACCTCAACAAATTAGATGTAGAAGACTATGCTACTTTGAGAAGAAAAGCAGAGAAGGTGCAGAGCTGAGACATCAGTGAGTTGTGGAATAGAATATTGAGTCACTTGAACCATAAAACATTGAAGGTCATGCCACAAACTTCTACAAGACTTCCCAAGAGTACACTAGATAAAAGAGACACATGCAAAGGGTGTACATTGGGAAGTACATTAAAGCTTCCTTTCATGATAAAGATAACCGAGCACAAGAAATCCTTGATAGAGTTCACTTAGATGTGTGTGTATGGTTCTCGACAATGTTCACAGCCAAGCATAGGTATTATGTAATATTTTTTGATGATTTTTCTTGTAAGTGATGGATTTTATTCGTGGAGAAGAAATATTAGATGTTCACTAAATTTTGTTAACTTAAATAAATTGTTGAGAAAGATACTAGCAATAAAGTTAAAGCTCTCAGAAGCGATAATAGTGGATAATATGTTTCGAATGAATTCAATAACTTTTGTGCATCATAAGGCATTGAACGAGAGTTAATATCACCCCATAAACCAAAAAAAGGGGTGGCTAAAACGAAGAATAAAAGTATTATGGGAGTTTCATGGGTGATGTTACATGATCAGGGTCTATCATTGCACTTGTGGGTCGAAGCATGCAACACAACTATTTAATTTCATAACAGAAGTCCTCACTGAATTCTCAGGATGAGTACAACAGAAGAAGCTTTTTAGGTAAGAAACCAGATGTGGGACACTTCAGGATCTTTAGTTCATCAGTCTACTGTCGTGTTACTAAGGATACATGGAAATAGCTAGAGCCAAAAGTTGAGTTTGGAATATTTGTGGGGTACACTGATACACCTCACAACTATCGTGTGTACTTGCCATCTCACAGGATGACAATGGTTCATAGAGATGTGAATTTGGATGAAGAGAAGGCCATGATATGTTTGATTGAGAGGGAGATTTAGTTACATGCAAATGAGGAGATTTTAGCTCTAAAGGAGGAACCTCAGGATGATGTGGAGAAGCCACATGTAGAGGAGTAGAGAGTGGAAGCACCCACTCATGCAGAGACTTCCATATATGGAAGGAAGCACACCAGAGAGGTTGAAAGATTGATAGATGATGGTAGAGAGAATGTGGGAGCACCCACATCACAACATAGGCAGAGGAGGTCATTAAGTTAGTACATTGGATACATGGCTCTAATAAGTGAGAGTGTAGAGGTTGAGCCATCCTCATTCGAGGAAAATGTGCATCAACTAGTATGTTTGATTCCATGGTTAAGGAGTATGACTCTATTGTCAAAAATAATGTTTGGGAATTGGTCTCAAGACCCATAGACAAGTAAGTGGTGAGTTCCATATGGATTTACAAGGTAAAGCAAGCAACAGATTGGAGTGTGGAGAAACATAAGGCCAAATTTGTGGCTAGAGGGTTCTCTCAAGTGGAGGAAATTGATTACAAGGAGATCTTTTCTCTAGTAGTAAGTTACTCTTCAATCAAATCTATTCTAGCACTTTCAACACAAATGGGATGGAAGATACATCAGATGGATGTGAAGAAAACATTCCTCAACTATTTGATTGAAGAAGAGGTGTATATTTATTAGCCAGAAGAGGTGATACCTTTAGTAGAGAATCACATGTATGAATAATCAAGTGAGCATTGTATGGACTAAAAAAAACACTTCGTGCTTGGTACACCAGGATTGACAGTTATTTCACTGAGTTGGGATCCACCAAAAGTGAAGTAGATGTGAACCTTTACCATATTGGTGTTGGAGGTTAACGTTTTATTATAGTATTATATGTCAATGATTTGATTCTAAGAGGTGATGAGAAGCTAATAAAATATTACAAAGAGGATCTCGTAAGATAATTTGAGATGAAGGACCTGGGGCTCATGCATTACTTTCCTGGTATGGAAGTATGGCAAGGAGATAGATAAATATTTGTCTCTCAAGGCAAGTATGCCAAGGAGATACTAAAGAAGTTCCACATGGATAACAACAAATCCATGGAGACTCCTCTAAGAGGTAATTGGAGGAAGGAAGATGCTAATTCATGTGAAGTAGTGGAGGCTACTATTTACAGACAACTTGTGGGTTCACTTATGTATTTGGTTAACACAGGACCATAAATATGTTTTGCAGTTAACCAATTTAGTCAAGTAATGGTTAAGACAACCAAAATCTATTGGAAGGAAGATAAACATGTTTTGAGATACCTCAGAGGCACCACTCAATTGTTGGCTTGTGTTATATTCTTTCCACATAGTTAACAAGAGGTTTGAGGGGTACCCATAACCCCACTTTATGGGGTCCGGGGTAGCGCCCTGGAAAATTTTGGTTTTGGACCCTATGTTAGGTTGGGCGGACCCACCTATGGTTTTGTGCATGATTTTAACACATGTTTTTTTGGACGCGATGGTTTTCGGTCCATGGTATTGGATGCTTCGGCATGTATAAATATATATTGTAACATTGAAAGGAACATAATGAAAAATCAAGCTGGTAGTCCCGGTTTTGGGATCCAGGGGAAAA
>APFE030942317.1:86387-103558 GCA_000404065.3 Pinus taeda
GGGGGGGGGAGCCCCCCTTTCGTTGTGCTGATTGTGCAGCGGGGACGATAGCCCCCTTGTACGGGGTTCGGGGCAGCGCCCCGGGAAAATTTTTTTTGGACCCCATATTAGGTTGGGCGAACCTACTTATGGTTTTTCGGTCTATGGTTTTGGACGCGATGGTTTTCGGTCCATGGTATTGGATGCTTAGGCATGTATAAATATGTATCGTAACATTGAAAGGAACATAATGAAAAATCAAGCTGGTAGTCCCGATTTTGGGATCCAGTGGGAAATCTCTATGTATATGTGTTTTATGTGTTATGCTCTTGCATTGTTTATTTTTCTGTGATTTAGAATTCGTATGCAGGTAATTTTTGTACGGGGTTAAAACTTACAGGAAACTGGGCACCCTACACGAGGAATGGAACAAAATTCCATGGTTGATCGCAGGTGATGTGGACAACAATTGGGATTGTTGGGCATACTTCCACCCACTCAGGAAAATGACAGAGCACCCCTCTATCCCTTCCCTTCATGAAATTTTTTCAAGAATATGCAAAGCAAATTCCTACTCCCTTTAGTTACCTGGCATCAACCACATGCTTTTTCTTATTTCAAAGAAATGTCAGCCACTCCAAATATAGTTTTAAATTTTGGAGAAGGCATTTATCTTAGCAAGTGCAGATTCTGAAATATTTGAGAACTTTCAATTAAACCATCAAATTTTCAAAAATTCTCTTTTTCAAATTTGGATATTGAAATATTTTAGAAATCCAAAGTATATCATCAAATTTTCAAAAATTCTTTTTTCTTGATACAAATTCTGAAATATGTCGAAAATGTGCAATACACCATAGGAGTTAAACTTCCTCTAAATAGTTCTCTGAACATCATGGTTGGCTAAGACTTGGTTTCCATAAGAGCTACAATAATGCTACAATAATTTTCCCCATAGGATCTGTCCAAAGTGGAATTTGGCCCTAGTTGTCAATTTTAAAAGGTATTTACATGGTTGAAACAATTTCAAGATGCACAGATGTTTGGCCTATCTAACTTAATAATGGGCATTTCTAGAAAATCATTTGAAATTCTGGTTACAAATCAAGTTAAGATTATGAATTAAGAATAGTTGTACAATGTTTTTCCGAGTTCTGGTGCAATAATAAATCAACACTCAAATTTGTTTTAGTAATATGTTTTACTTCTGGTTTCAGTTCCATTTGAGGAATCCACCGATAGTACATTTTGAATCAAAGAGTTGCATCCAAATAGTAATATTTCTTCATGATTTTTGGAGCTGTGAATTGAAATTTCATACTTTGCTTCCTTGCTCCTTTTTATATAATAACCAATATGCTTGTGGAATTTTACTTACTTTTTCATTTATTTATGTGCAAAAACAGATGGAGTTGTTTTATAAAATTGCTACCGATGAAGAAAATTCTATCATTAGTGTGGTCAAGTGTCGAGAAGGTTGTACGTTTGTTGAAATTCGTGATGAAATTGTGGATGATGAAATCGTTGGATACCCTTTTTATTTTATCCAGGATGGAATAGGTTTAAATCCAAAGCAAGAGAAAAGATGGAAACTTTGTACAACACTTGTAGGCATCAAGAGGAAACTAGGCACATTTGATGTGGAAGAACAATGTTCAAATGTAGTGAAAACAATACCAATATTTGAAAACATTGAAGTGAATGTGGAGGGACCTATGCATAAACAACCAAGAGTTGAAAATATGTCTTTGTCAGTGGAACAAGCCATATTTGTTGATCCTAGTGTATTAGCATCTTGGGGAAAAAAAAGGTTAAAAGTTTAATGGAAGAGTTTGTCAATGAGAAAATTACTCTCAAAGTATATTCAGAAAAGGGAGAATCTAAAATAAAGATCCATTGTGAAATTTGTGGCATTGATTATGGAACAAGTGATGTATCCTTGGCAGCACGAACAACACGCAACTTCAAAAACCATCATATGAAAATAGGGGCCCATCAACAACGCCTATCAATGCCAAGTGGTAGTGAAATTCCTTCATGTAACGAAGTACAACAGACAGTGATGGTTGGAGATCAATTTCACATTGATCAAGCAATCAAACTTCTAGATGATTTCAACAAGACACGAGAGCCTAATTTTTTCAAGGTGGTGGAAGCAACACTTGCAGACTATAAGGACATGAAAAAAGTGAGAGTGGAATGTACGCGATGCAATAAATGGTTTTGTTTAGTGCTGACAAGTGGTAATATTGTCAGTTCTCTAAATGAACACATGAAATCAAAGAAGCACACTGCTACTACTACAAATGAGGGTTCACATGAGGAGATTGGGTTGAGGAGTGGCACAGTTGGGAGACCCAGAAAGCCTACCAATGATAAGTCCCAACAAAGTTTGACTAGGTTCTTGGTCCCATTATCACCATCAATATTACATAGGGGTTCTACAAGTGCAGATCCTTCTACTTCGGGTATGTTAATTAACAACTTAGACTAAACATGAATATGAATTTGTATATTATTTTATTTATCTTGCTTCAAATTTATTTGTTTGTTGTCATCTTATTACAGCTCAATTATCTCCCTTGTTACTACAATGTTGGGGGTACTGGTATCCTTATATTGATATAAATGGGGAGATATTGGAAACAAAGGTCCTAATGGATGATCAAAGAGGTGGAAAATTATGGGCCATAGAGAAGCATACCAAGATCATGTTATGTTATAAGGGTATTGAATGTCGTATTGATGGTACATATAGGCATATTCATTGCCATAGGGTTTCTGAAACATGGATTCCATTTGATTCATTGACATGCAACTTTTGTAAGTTGGTTCCAAAATGTGATGACTTCAGGATGCAATTATATTGTGAATCAATGTGCACCAATAAAAGAAGTGAACGAGATACATGAATAGGTAGAAGACTCGACTATTTGACTCACAATGAATTGAAGAATGCTACAAGGGTTACAAATGCTAACCATAGATCAATAATGCAATCTCTTTGGTGGGAGAGGACAAAGGTTGCTACACTATCTAATAGAATGAGATCCCTAAAGGAAAAGTTGTTTGAATCAACAGAAAGGAAGGATGTCTTTAGGTTTTGCAAGGATGTGTGTGAGGCACATAAGCAAGGAAAATTACAAGGTAAAGATGCATTTTGAGAATTTGTCAAGGATATTTTTCATAACTTGATGCATGCAAAAGCAGGGAGAAGGTATAGTACATCCACAAAATCCCTTTATGAGATGATCAAGTTATGGGGAGGCCCTAGATTACATAGCTTTATTAGCTTGAATATAGATGGTCCTTCAATATCTACAACTTTAAGGCAAGTTCGAAAGTCATTAGCATATACCCTAGGGGAGCACGAGCATATTTTTGAGGCGGTCAGAAAAAATTATGCTTCTTATAAAGCCAAGCATGGTATAGATGGCCCAATTCCTATGTTGGTTGCTGAAGATGAAACAATTGTGAAAAAATATGTTAGGTGGATAGAAAAAAGTGATACATTGTTGGGGTTTTATGGTATGAAATAAGAACATAAATTCCAATCACATTTCTTGATGAGAGTTGGTGACGGAGTTGTAGGCTATGAGATTATAACATATTCTTTTAAGAACAATGTTATTGGCCATTACGCACATGTTATTATTGCAAACCTTTTACATGAAAGTCTTCCTCATTTGGTTGTGGTTGTTCATCCAACATGGAATAGGTTCAATGCAAATTTTGTTTATCAACAATGGGAAAAGGTAGAATCTATGTGGAAGAAACACGTGGAAAATAATTTGGGACCTATTGTTGGTCATTCCTCGGATGGAGATAACATAAGAAGACAATTTATGTTGAAGGATTATTCTTCAACACCAGGTCTTTGATATCAAATTCCTTGGGAAGGGTGGAGGCTAACCGGGTTGTACAATGGTTGCAATGTAATAGGATTGCATGACCAATATTAACGACAAAAAACTAGTGAATCCTTTGTTTAGCACTCGACGAGAATTGGTTTTAGGAAATGATTACATAAGTTTTGGTCATGTCAGAATGCTTTATCACACTTTTAAAGTGGATGATCACAATCTTAAGGGTGAAGATATAGGAAGGATGGATCAAAAAAATTGGGGATCCGCACAATGCATTGCTTCAAGGCATGTTCATAGGTGTTTGAAAGAGTTGAGAAGTACACCAAGTGGAAAGTTAGAGAGGACACTAGCTATAGAGACTTATCTAATGATTGTTGTTGACTACATTGACATCTTTATGTCTCATAGTTTGAGCCTTTGGGAAAGGGTGCGAAATGCTTCACGAGTTCATCATTTCTTCACATTATGGTTATGTTGGGTATAGAAACAATCTCATACTAATGTCAACATAAATTTCATCAGCAGAGAAGCATATCAAGATGTGAAGATTTCTTGCCATTTTGCAGTTTTGTTGATGAGATTGTTTCGAGATCATTACTCTAACTTTCCACATGCTTTCCACTTGACTGGGTTAGATGTATGTGAGAACTTCTTTAGTAAAGTTGGTGGGATGGTTGGAGTGGAGAGGGCCTATGATTTCACTGACTTGCTTCATGCTGTTGGAACCCTTAATAGAGTTGTTGAAGAAGAATTAAATCCCCAAGGGATTCATTTTAATAAATCTCATAAGAAGCAAGAAAGCATTTGGAATAGATTGCACCAAGAAAAAATACAAAACATTGATATATTATCACAATATGATTCAATATCCACAGATGCTAAAATTTTAGAAGCCCATAAGATTGGATTGAAGGATGCACAAGACGTTTTATCAACTCTTGGAATGCAACCAAAAAATTACACTCAATCTTCTTGGTGGGTTAAAACATGGACAGAGGAACAAAATTATCCAACATTCCAAATTGTGTATGAAGTAGTTGATGCTTCTCTACCAAGTTGTTCAAACTCTATATTCCAATCTTCATCATCATTGGTACAGAATGAAAGTGAATTGCAAATAATGGAAAGTGAGTGGCGACACGAGTTAAAAGAAATTTTAGATTTCATTGATGAAAATGGAAGCAAAACGACAAAGCTAGTCGTGGATCTTGATGGTAAGGATATGTTTAAAGCATGTTTGGTTAGTCAGTCGAATGGAAATCCGACATTATCGAAAGATAGGTTGACAAAAGTGAGAAATGGGGTCTTCTTTAGTAGAGATGGGAAGGCTCCACAAAAGGGTGTTTCAATTGGCTTTGGAATTGGATCAGATTGCGAGGTGTTGTTTGAAAGCAACTCAATTCCCCCCATTGAATGTACTGCAAGAAAAGGTGTTCCTCGAAGTACAAGACAAGGTGTTTCTTGTGGAACGTGGTACATTGGAAGGGTTCAAAGAATAAGGAAGAAATATGGTAATAGGTTGTTTGATTACCATAATGACTTTGACCTTTTGAATAGATTACAAGGCATCGAGATTCAATTATGTTGGTATAGTATAATAAAGGGGCAATGCATGTATAAGTATGATTTGACAGATCATGCATTTGTACAACTTGAATCTGTTATAGAAATCACAAACTTATCATACAATGCTAGGAATGATACATACAAATTAGAAGAATGTAATTACAAAGTTTTTTCAGATTTTGTGAAAATTTTGAACAAGGTAGATTTTCAAAACATTCTACTTTCTCTTTCCTTATGTATTTGCATATGTTGGATCATTTATAAATAATTATTGGTTGTATTTTTGTTGATTTGTTCGTATGAATCTGATGTTAATTTTGTACTTTTTGGTTTTAGGTCTAGTGAATAGTTCAAATGGTGAATGTTCGGGACATGGTTCAGGATAACTCAACCTTTTTTTGCTACCTGCTTTTTGGTGTAAGTTTCTTTCACTAGTCATTCATCCTTTTGTAGTTGTGTTTCATTCAAATGTTAATTTGGTCCCTCTGAAGTTGGTCCATTTAATCATGAAAAACAAGAAGAGGTGGTTCCTTTTTCATGAAGATGTTTTGTGGATAAGTATGTGATTCTTCTCACTAATGTTAACATTTTCCTTGAATTTTTAGATTAATGGTTCACTTGCTAGAAAGGATATCAAGGATCTAATGGCATGAGCTTCAGTCATGATGGTTTTTGCTCACTCAAGTCAACAAATTTACACCATAGCAACGTCTAGCACATGAAGTGCATTTTATTTTGAATGTTTATATGGTAGTTGGCTTTCCTATTTTTTAAATTGGACATATAAATTAGAGTCTATAGTTCAAATGTGCCATCAGAGTCTTTTTGGAAGTATTTATGTTTTGGCTATCTGCATGGGGTCTACAACAGTTAAATTGCATTTGGTTATTATTTTCAATTGAGTCCTCAATCATATTTTGGGCATTTCCTTTCAGTGCTTTCACTAAACGACATTAACATTAATTACTATCTGTAAAGGCTTTTGGACATGTGATGGTAATTTGTTTTTAAATTTTTTGCAACTTTATTGAGATATGTGCTTCTGGTAGATCGTTTGGGTGATGGCACTTTGCTTTCTTATTTTTGCCTACATTGATATGCATGTGTTTGATGGGCCTTGCAATGTGTGCGTATGATCCAAGGGCTATTTTAAGGTGAATGGTATCTGATTTTTTGCAACTTTTGGATTGACAAGAATTTGATAGGGTGAATGGTACACAAATTTTAATTGATTTTATTTTTCCAAAGAAAGAATGCATACTGTTCTATTTCATGGTTTGGAAAAGGAAAGTACATAGAAAAGTGCTTATAGCATGAAATATCACCTCCAAAAAGGAAAATATGGCCACTTGGTGGCCACTTTTCACAAACTTTCATACAGAATATACCTATGATCTCTCCCGCGAACATAACTAGAAGAAAAAAATATGCATTGTTGAGTAAGGCAGGTTGTCAATGGGAGGTGATGTAGAGCTAGTTACCAGTTTTCTATTTCTTATTGGTCTCTCCATTATCCCAGAATCTCCAAGATGGCTGGTAAGATTTTAGAATTCTTGAATTTATGTTTAAGGTCAGGATCACGCTCAGTTATGGCTTCCTTGTCAATTTTGGAGGGGTTTGATTGTTCAATAGTTACTGAATGCTTTGTGTTTGTATTTTCAGCAAACCAAAATTGGAATCGAAAATAGGGTGGCAAAGCCCAATAGGCCCATGGCTAGCAAAGGTATTTTACAGTATTATGTTGTCCAAAAGGATTGGAATCTAACCCTTGGACTATAACACATTATTCTTGTATATGTTCAACCACTTATCAATTTATCTTATTTATGGGTACGATGTGATTATGTTACAAGAGATACAGTGTGCTTATGTTATAAACAAAATATATCTATATGGGTTCATTTTGCAGGCTCTGTACAAACATTCATGCTTTGAAGCCCAAATTGAAGAGTAAAGTGGCAATTTTAGAGTCTATTGTTTTAAATGAAGGCCAAAGAAATACCCTTGTGACCTCTTCTACTCCACTTCTACCATTCCAAACAAATATGAGAATAATATTCAAGATCCAAGCATAAATGTCACTTTAACAGAAGCTATAGGAGCTGGTGCATCAACATTTCACAAGAAGAAGTATCTAGCTTCTACCAGAGTGCACATTGATAAGAAAAAACTGGATTCAATTTAGGAGGGGATGGTAGATTATGAATTGCATGATATGTACTTTTCAACTAAAACAGATGAATATTCTAACACCAGGCTTCGTAATGTGTCTTAACAATGGTATTAGGTTTTTCACATTAGTCACAGGTTTTCTCTAGTGCTTTTACAAAGCTTTTTCTGACCAGTGCTTAACAAGTTGACTTGGCTCTAGGTCTATGGAGTTGTTTCATAGATTCAATTTATTCTAGCATGATGATATGCAGGTGTTTTTTGTAGCATGGTTTCTTTTGGACTATAGAGGCCATCTACAACCTCTTTGTTGATGCATTTCTAGTTCAAATATGGATTGCAGTCAATGTTATTTTGGTTATATGCACCTTTACTTGTTATATATATGAGAAACTTTGCATATTTGTGTATAACAGTTTTGATTCATATTGATGTACATGAATATTTACATTTCTTTTGAAAAAAATGAATATTTATGTAACTTTTGGTTCACTGGTCTTTTGGTTTGGTTTTTATCCGATTATCAGTTTTGGGGTCAACTAATTTGATGACTGGTCCAATTCTGATAACATTGGTTCATTTTCCATTGATCATTTTCAGTTTTAGCTTTTGAGTCTTGATTTTTGATACTAATGACCTTAAACCAAGTCTTTGACTCATCACCTTTTACTATTTCTGAGTTTGAGTAATTTCAACGTACTAGTCTAATATTTAGACTTTAGTATCTACTATTGAATCATTTATGATGTTTGAATCAATATATTTCGTTATTGAATTTAAATTAAATCATGTTTATAACACACACAGACATATCCTGACATCCTCCTATCCCCTTGAATCTTGGAAACTAAGTGGAACATTAGTTGTAATTGCTTGATATTTGTTCACTGAATTACCTCTTGGGTATGACTCTATAGTATTAATTTTAGTGTCATGGTTGAGTGTATTGGTTGATGGGAGATGTTGTTGATGATGCCACTTTGAGTTTATAGACCCAACCTTTATGACAAGCTTCATATGTGGAATCTTGAGTTTTATAAGAAGGCTAAATAATTAGTCTTCATAGAACATCTGAAAATGAAATCTAAAATATTCACCAATGCACTCATGTTCCTGTAAGTTTGGTCTAGGGGTCAATCCTGACTCTTGAGCACTGCAAGAGTGTTACATTACTCCTTAAGCTCACCCAAGAATTCTATCCTCAGACTTCATTCTTGAGTTAAGCATAGATTTGGGCAAAAGAGCTATGGCAATGTATTGTGGATTGGTTGGAATAGTGAAATCTTTGATCTCTACCTTGTGGAATCCTCATACCCTATCTAACGAGAATCTTGAAGGTTTTTGTTCTACTTTGGAGTCTTGCAGTGCAAAATTTAGATATGACCATTTATATGCTTATGGGCCAACTCCTCAATGTTTATACTTGCTTGGATGAGGAATTATTATTATGAATTGTCTTCAGTGAAATAGACCTTGGAAATCTGAAATTGACATCTATAGGCCATATTTTGGTTAGCTTGAAAATATGAAATCAATGTGCCTAATTAAGATTGGTAGTATACATATGTGTGTATTTATGTATGTATTCAAATTGGGATGAAAATCCGAGTCCAATCCTTTTTGGGACAACATGTATGTTCACCTCTCACGTATATATAGGTATTTTTCTCTAACAAAATACAGACACATGCAACCTAGAAAACTGTAGTTGATGGGCCATGAGTTGGAGTGCAGGTTGGTCATGGAAGATTGGATGTGTCCTCATCCAAGGCTTGCAAGCATAATTATGTATGTATCCTTAAGCTAAGGGAGAACATCCCATTACAACAAGGGAGAGAATCCCATTACAATGATAATGTAATGGGTGTTAGCACCAAGAACTTCATGGATGAAATGACAAATTTGTGCACAGGGTTGAGAGCTTGTAAGTATTTCTTTGGTCTTACTGTGGTCTTGCTACAGGTTGGCTGCACATGTACTTACATAGCTAAATATGCCATCATATCATGGAACTTCTCACTCAAAAAGGAATAAGAGTCACACTAGACCTCTTTCTCCTCGTCAGAGTATCTAATATAGACTATTCTGTGATGGTTTTGGAGGCTTTTCGTGGGCTTTTCTTTTGGTAAAAATTGGGCATCACTTTGGCATCACCCAGACCTGGAAATGAATTTGCATTGTGGGAGTCTACTTCCAATGCTCTTATGCCCATAGATCTGAAGCAAATAAACAAGCTTAGTATGCAATTGAGATTAAGCTCTCTTTAGCCTTGATCATGATCCTTTGTAGCTCTTGGGGAAGCAAATAAACAAGTTTATAATGCAATTGAGAGTAAGCTATCTATAGTTCTGCTTATGATCCTTTGTATCTCTAGATGATTGTATCTGTAGTAGATTTTAGTCATTGATAGGTTAATTCAGGTCTTGGAAATCTAATGTCATTAAAGACTTTTCCTTGAATACCACCTTATCGACTGGAACTTGCTATGCTCAATCGTAGAATTCCATGAGTTGATTTATGATATGGTGGATTAGGGAAGGAATTTTCCTATAAGTGTTAAAGTTTCAGGGCCAATAAAGATTTTTCCTCTCAAATTGGTATCAAAATGAATTTTATACTTATGGGCCAACTCCTCAATGTTTATACTTGCTTGGATGAGGAATTATTATTATGAATTATCTTTGGTAAAATAGACCTTGGAAATCTGAAATTGACATCCATAGGCCATATTTGGGTTAGCTTGAAAATATGAAATCATCGTGCCTAATTAAGATTGGTAGTATATATATGTGTGTATTTATGTATGTATTCAAATTGGGATGAAAATCCAAGTCCAATCCTTTTTGGGACAACATGTATGTTCACCTCTCATGTATATATAGGTATTTTTCTTTGACAAAATACACACACATGCAGCCTAGAAAACTGTAGTTGATGGGCCATGAATTGTAGTGCAGGTTGGTCATGGAAGATTGGATGTGTCCTCATCCAAGGCTTGCAAGCATAATTATGTATGTATCCATAAGCTAAGGGAGAGCATCCCATTACAACAATAATGTAATGGGTTTTAGCACCAAGAACTTCATGGGTGAAATGAAAAATTTGTACATAGGCTTGAGGGCTTGTAAGTATTTCTTTGGTCTTATTGTGGTCTTGCTACAGGTTGGCTATGCATGTACTTACATAGCTAAATAGGCCATCATATCATGGAAATTCTCACTCAAAAAGGAATAAGAGTCACACCAGACCTCTTTCTCCTCGTCAGAGTATCTAATAGAGGTTATTCTGTGATGGTTTCAGAGGCTTTTCGTGGGCTTTTCTTTTGGTAAAAATTTGGCATCACCCAGACCTGGAAATGAATTTGCATTTTGGGAGTCTACTTCCAATGCTCTTATGCCCCTAGATCTGAAGCAAATAAACAATCTTAGCATGCAATTGAAATTATGCTCTCTTTAGCCCTGCTCATGATCCTTTGTAGCTCTTGGGGAAGCAACTAAACAAGTTTAGAACGCAATTGAGAGTAAGCTCTCTATAATTCTTCTTATGATCCTTTGTAGCTCTAGGTGATTGTATCTGTAGTAGATATTAGTCGTTGATAGGTTAATTCAGGTCTTGGAACCCTTAAAGCATCTTAAAAATTAAAAATAAACAATTCCCGCATTTTTATATCTGTTTTACTGTTGGAGTGGGTCCTAAAGCTATTTTTTTGTGTTTAACCTTGAATGCTTTTGATTTAGTGGTGCATGATTTGTTGATTTGAAATATGGGCTATAGATTTTATGCCTCAAAACTCTGCTCCCTTAGAATTTTGGAATCTATTTCCTTGTGACTTATTATAATATTTCAAACTAGTACAAATTTGCGATAGAATCACTCTTTCTCCCATTGATAAATCTGTAGAATTTGATGAAAAATCTGTTTCCCCTTGCCTCCAAATACTCTGTCACGTTTTTTCATAGTTCTTCAATTCATGCATTTGGATTTTTCTATCCTTCCTATAAATTCATTCATAAGGTTGCCATCCTCATCCCAAATCTCAATGACTTCACATCCACGTACATACTAGAGCCCAAACCTTTCTAGGACAATTAATTTTGATGCTTCCTCACCACCAAGCGGCTCTAAAAAAGGACATACATTTAAAAAAAAAGATATCATGTTCCTTGAGCCCGTTCCATTCAAACCGTATCTGTGATGTGTATCTTAAAACATTGTATGTAGCCTCTGCAGTAACAACAAATGGTTTCACCTCTCCAATGTTTGGTTGCTTTATTTTGGTGGTTTTTAACACCTTGATTGGAACATCCATCCTAGACCATCCTTGAAAGCGAGTTTCTCCCTCATTATTAATATATGCTTCCAGTCGAGGCAACACATCTTGGATATCTTCTTGAATTTCATATGTCGATTCCAAGTGAAAAAGATTGAAATTTCTTAGGAGGTAGTCATAGAGAGTTAGAAACTGTAGATTAAGTTTTGGAAGAGCCAAGAATCCTTCACCAATGTAATTTATGTTGGATACAATGCTTTCATCCCACATGACTTGTTCATTTGGATAAAGAGGGAGAGCATTTATCGCTTCCTTTTGAGACTGCTGTTTCTCAAAAGTAGAAACCATTGCCTCGATAAGGAAAGCCATTCTTTCAACACATGGATCAGTGTAGTTAAGCAATTTATGCTTATTACAAACAACATCCTTAAGTTATTGTACACAGAAAATAGAAAGCCTCTTACAAAGTTCGTTACGTTTTTCAATGGAGCCCACATTGGCCAATGCTAGATCTCAGAGATTAGGAATTTCCTTAAAAGGAAAAAGTTGAAAAGCTTGCAGCTGAGAGCAATGAGCGAGAAAAACATCATCATCACTAAGTTGAGTGCCAACATGGTCATCTATCTATGTCTATTTTGCAACTATTGCAACTTTCCAAGCAGGTGTCAATTGCTTTCCTCTTACAGATTGTCAGGAGACATCATCCTTAATGTGAAACAAAATGAATCATGACCCCTTCTCTCTATTTTGGCTAGTACGCGTACAGGAAGGCTTGGAGGTGCATCTTTTGCAATACTCTGTAAAAGATTACAATTGGCGACTTTCACAACAACAATTTTAATAAATTGCATAAAATCACTATTGCCTCTTCTAGTTGCTTTATCATTATGTAGATCACCTCCAGTTTTATCTTCACCAGTAGTTTCATCATCCTTCTCTTTATTGACATCCTGGATTAACTGCTCAAAAACCCCTGAGATTATATCTGTGTTTTCTTGTTCTAGAGTCACAACTTTCAACACCTTGAATTTTAGGCTAGGCATCCTAGCTTTAAGATATTTAAGAACCCATCTCAATCCCTCATCTCCCACATCTGCATCATGATTTTCTGTGTCAGTATCTGAGTCTTCAGTATCTTTAGGTGATACTGAAAAGGAAGCATATGTAGATTGTCCTTTTTGCTACAAGTAGACGTGAAGTAGACAACCTGCTCCTTATATTTCTGATCACTATCTTTTGTTACGAAAATTTCAAACAAAGGGAGTCCTAGAGCTCCTGTAGCCAGATGCCTTGCATTGTAACCCTTGGTAACAAATCTCTCATGTTGAGAATCAATATGGACGATTCTGCCATATGGATCATTTGCACCCTCTGCCAAACCAGCCCACCATCTAATGCCATGTTTAATCATTCCTTGTAAATCTAGAGTACAATAATCATGTGATGGCACCAATATAGGATCTAAAGTGCATGAATAATTCCCTGAAATAGAATTAGCCCAATTTGAAGAAGTGGAATATTTCTCAATAATGTGCAATGCCTGGATTTAGCCTCCTATTTCCTATGAATACGGATGAAATCTTCCTTTCACCATATAATTTCTTCGCAACACCTCGAATCTGGTTCAGAAGCCCAGAATTGTGGAAACAACAGAGCCCACCCAACGCAAGAGTTTGATTGGGTTGCAATTAACAGGATAAACTAAACCATGAGAGGTAGAAAGAAGCAATGGTTTCTTTGATGATCTATGTTGTGATTTGGAGTGTGGCTGAGAACTAGTAGAATTGGGAGATAATTGGAGATTTGCAAACCATCATAATAATAATCCTATACAAAATATTGAGAGAAACTGCCCTTAAACGCCAATTTTTTTTCCCATATAAATAATTTTTAACAAAAAACTATATGTGATAACAAGCTAAGGTAAGGTTTCAGGGCTACAATGCAACATTGCATGGAGTACTATTTGAAGGTCGAGAGGCCTATTGTAGGGCCTTCTCTGCAAGTTGCAGGTGCACAGAGACTAGCGCAGGTGGAGAAAAGGGTGTTAACCCTTGAACAAAGTTTGGAGCTCTTGCTGTAGCAAAACTGTGGGCTGTAGGGTGCCTTGTGTAGGTTTCCAAAGACTAAACCAATGAGTGGGAAGGCCTAGAAGGGACAACAAAAGAGATCCAGTTGTGTGGAGAAGGGTAACATAGATTTGGAGCATAATTTAGGGAGAAATTGAAGTTTGTGAAGCTCTATTGTGAATACAGTGAAAGACACACATTTTCAAAGTAAATAGAAGGTCTTTGAGAGGAGACTAAGCACATGACCTTAGTAAAAGCAAAACTTAGATTTCAACCATCAACAGATTTTGGAGTTTTTCGGCACAACAAACTTTCACGGTGAGCCCCAACAGGCTTTATCATCCTCTCTCTCTTTCTCTCTCTCTCACACACACACACACATACACACACACACACACACACACACACACACACACACACACACATAATCTTAAATAACTTGGTGATAAGATAAAGAAGGTGTTCCCAAGAAGGTATTGATGAAAATGGAGGTCTTTCTATAGACTAAGCTCAAAGCTCTTAAGGAAGTCATTTCATAGGGCTTGAACTCTACAGTTTCTTAAGACAATCTTCACTCCAATGGATACTTTCTTAAAGCTAGTTTTTGGACCAAGGCTAGTAAGATGGAATATTGATACAAACGAGCTTGTATCTTTAGGCTTTCCACTCTCTTTATTGTTCAAAGAATGGAGATTATGTATTATGGCTAGTCTCCTACGACTTAAGACTACATCAAGAGGTATATGCTTATTCTCCCATGCTATAAGAGTCTATTTTACAGCTACAACAAAATTAAATTAGAGTTGTCAGAATCTATTACCTCAGAATTATGTTTTCAACTTCTGCTTGAATTAGAGGCAACTAAGTTGGACTAAATCTTGTGTTTCATAGGCAACTAAGTTAGACTAGAGTTGATCAAAACCTTTTTAGAGTGGAATTTTGTTTCAAACTTTTGTTTGTATTAGATACAACAAAGTTTAATCAAATGCTGCATATTTTTGTTGTCTTAGAGTAAGTTCAGAGGTTCGAAAGAAAATTTTGTGCCTTCTCTTCAACTGATTTTGCCATAGCTATTTATTGAAACTTATTGTGACATATTGGTAAAATGATCATTATTCTAATAAATAATTTGTGTTTTTAGAATCGATAGCTGCTACAACTAGTTTAGCTTTGAAGATTCTATAATATATGTCATGGAAGGTGATGTGAGTCCTACTGGTCCTACCAACTTGAGCTTCCAAGGTAATAAGAAGATTCCTGCACTTGTGCTTTTATAAGTCCTCAAACCTCGTTGGCCTTTTATAACCTCTGGTCTCCAAGTTTTCCATAGAAGCTTTGGGATATTTGTAATCATGGTTGTATATAGAAAAAATGGTTGTTCTCTATTCTAATCTTGACACTGAGAAGACAATATTAATTGAAGTGCTATATAATAATATTAAGTGAAGTGTTTATATAAACAACTGGCTTAATCCCTTGGGAAAGAATAGTGAAAGGATCATTTTCAATTTTTGGCTAATATTTTCTCTTACCATTTCCTACTTGGACATTTAGGCCCGTCTTGTGAGCACCTCTATTCATGTAATCGTTATATAAAATCTTGGAAGTCTAATCCCATGCTTCTCAATTGGTTTTCAAATTTGAAATTACCATATCATGCTTTTCAACTGATTTTGGAATTATAGATGTTTTCTCTAGCAGAATTGTTTACATAGATGTTATCTGGCGGGTATTTTTTGTAAATTTGATCTTGCATAGGTTGCTTCATTATAGGGTGATAAGGATCTTGGTTCTTGGTGTTCAAGACACTACTTTAATATTGTTTAGCTTAAATTTTCAAGTGATTCTCTGATTATGGAAATTCCAAGGTCATTCCTATTTCAAGGAAGTGATATTAGTTCTTAATATTGTTTGTAGGGTTGTTTCTATTTCCTATATGATGTTATTTCCAATGTAATCGCTCATCATTTAAAATAGACCTTAAGGAGAAATCCATTATATCTAGCTTGAGTGGGGCTAATGGTTAAGAGCATGTGTTTCCTCCTAAGAGGTCACAGGTTCAAAACCAGAGGGGGTAGAGTATGTGTGCCTTCATTGACTTAGCGGTCAAATCATTGTGTGGAGGTGGGTCCCTTATCGCACAAGTACGGGGGTCTCATACACCAATGTCATCTTTGGCTTGGTTGTGACCTTAAAATTGGATAATCAAAATATCCTTTAGAAATTTTAGAATTGTATTTTAAATGTATGAGAGTGCAAGGAAGCCTTGCCTTTACTGAGGTGCATGATAAGGTAATGCTTGCCTTCAACATGTAGAAAATCTTGTAAGCAAATCTTGTAAGCATTTGGAGGTTTAATTTGGAATACATCATTGTTTTGAGCTAGCCAAATGGAGCGGATCACCTCTACAACCAAAATATTGTCTTATGTTCTAGTTGTAGTCCATTCATTTAATGCATATGTGTTATCTCCAATCCGTTGTTGCATTTTACATAGTCTATGAGTGATAGCCCATATCTCATTGATGAGATGACAATGCATCAAAAGGTGATTTCATGCTTTCGTGTTATTCCCTTAAGAGAGCATGTGTTGGGATTTTTCCATCCTCTTCTTCTAAGCATGTCTAGGTTGGGATTGCACCCTTGATTTGAGATTTGGGGCCCCAACCTTGGTTGTTGTTGGCTGGATAAATCGTTCTTGCGGACAAGACTGATCTCCCTAGTATCGAATGATAGCTAGCAACAAAGAGCACAAGCAAATATACTTTTCTCTAAACATGTTTCAATTCATGAATGAGTACTAAGAGGTGTATCAGACCCTACCTCGGTCCAACACTTGTTTGTAGCAGTTTTATCCCAACAGCTTCAAGCAGTTCCCTTTTAATAACCTACATACACAAACAAACAAACATCAAAGCATACCTGCGTATAACAAAACATGTTCATTATGAAGATCAAGGAGCTCATAAAATAAACCATTAGAGACAGTTGATTGAGAAAAACAAACTTGATTGTATTAACTTTATGAATAAAAGAACCTTACAACCTTTGCCTTGATGTTGCACAAGTTCTTTCCAGGGTCCAGCAGGAGTCTCCTCTTCTTTGACAAGCCTCACTCACTTCCCAAATGACATGAAAGGTATGTGATCTCTCCTCTCACAAGCTCAAAAAGGAAGTCTAGTTTTCAGCAGTATTTACCCTCAAGAATCTTCAGCTTTCAACCTCCTCTACAACCAGCCCAATGCATGAATTT
>APFE030942317.1:108122-125314 GCA_000404065.3 Pinus taeda
GTTTATTTGCACAGACCTCTTGAACACATAACGACACTGCAGATGGCTTGGTGACAATTGACCCAAAGCTAATACCCGGAAACCGGCTAAAGACTTTCAATGTGGCTTGATTAACTGATAGGTAAAGGATTTCCCAACCCAGGTGCATAAAAGTGTCGTGTTCAAGAGTGATGGAAAGTTTTTCAAACACAAAGTATGACAAATAGGTTCATTTTTATCTCTTTTCCCCCACCATTTCTGGCAAGTACCTCTTTATTTTTGACAAGCTTGAGGAGGATAACATTTGCTTGGTTATAAGCTCATCCTTCAGATGAGTCCAACTTAATTTAGATTCGAACCCTAAGAAAGAGTGGTCCGTTCCTGTTTGTAATTGAACATGTCCTTTACTGTTGAATTTTAACGAGTCCATTATAGGAGAAACTCGGCGTTTTTCAATTTTAGGGAGTCAGAAGAAAAACTTAAGAAAACTCCATGGTTGTCCTTTTTCATAAATTTGTGTCCCCCAAGCCCGAAAAAGTATTAAATAATACTTGAGACAACCGCTTGATCATTACGATCAAGGAGTACTTTTCATAATTAGTGCTTTCAATCTGAAAAAGTAAAAAAGCAACCGAAAACACGTCGTTTTATTACCAATATCGAACTTGAAACGACAAAAGTCCGGCAATCTTTTCATGTTTATACAGTCGAAAAAGAGTTGTAAGAGGACTGTCTTTTTAATTCCATTTTAATGAGTCTAAAAAGAAAAAATCGGCAATATTTTCATATTTTACGAGTCAGAAAAGAGCTTAAAGAGGACTCCTATGTGTTTTTTGTTGAAAATGACCAATTTCACCTGAATACCCAATATTCTGCACAAAAACTACAAACATTACTCATATTTGTTTTAAAAATAATAAAAATGCACCAAAAATGACCTTTTCAAAGTAAAAAATAAATAAATTTAATTTATTTATTCAAAAAATCTTATAAAAAGGGCTTTTACAAGTTCATTTTTACCGTTTACCTTTGGAGTAAAAAGTAAGAGCTTTTGGTAGAAAACTTCCAGTGGAGATTGCAAAAAATCCAACTGCTGGAATCGAGAACCGTCTTCTCCAAGTAATCCACATTGTCCCTGACTTGCATTTGATCCGTTTAAAATTTTATTTTAGGGTTTAGAAATTGATTTTTAGAGGAAAATTAGGGCAAAAAATCGCCCGCGACAGTTGCGCGGGGCGCCATGTGGCCCCTGTGCACCCCGATTTTTCTATGCACAGAGAAAAGTTGAGGTGCCGCACCTGTCCTTAAGGAGAAGTGCGTACCTACGCACTATCTCTAAAGGGATGGGTGCGAACCCCGCGGAACGTGGATTTTAAACCCTAAATTCCTCATTTTTGTCCCATTGAATTTTGAAATGAAAGTTCTAATCCACCTATTTTTCAATGTAGGTACACAAGATGCTTGTTTGGCGGGAAAGAGAGCACGAGGACGTGCATCAAGCGGAATTACTCCATCCACCTTCATTACAGGCATTGAGAGCATGCGGGCTATTCAAATTTTGGACCATACCTGGCATGAGGGCACAGGTAGGCTTTCTACAATGGCTGATGAACAGGTGGAGCACGCAGGACCAGTGCTTCATTATTGGTGGCAACCAGCTCAAAATCAAGCCATATGACATATACTTTTTGACTGGCTTGCCCAAGAGAGGCGAGCAATTATCTCTGTTTGGATCTAGGCCAGGTGGCCAATCTATCACTAGTCTACGACTAGAGTTCTGTAATGACCAAACTCCGAACAAACGGATAGATGTTAAAACCATCTCCCATCCTGAACTAAAGGTGATTGCCTTTACTGTTACCAGACTCTAGGGGAGTGCAGCATTGCATCTAGCTATAGGTTCCCAGATGCGCATGGCAGTGGACTGCTTCCGAGGCACCGTCTTCAACTAGTGCGATGTTGTATTGGCCAATCTGAAGGGCCAATTGACTAGGGCAAAGAATGGATAGCTAAAGAACTTTGGATATGGTTATTTAGTTGTCATATTTGCCCTAGAGAGGGTACCTATGTTGGTTCCACAGCAACTCACTGTTGAGGCTGGACTTCCCCGAGATCCTCGGGTTATGTGATGGGTTGCAATCATGGCCCGCCATCCTGAGGAGGGTACCGAGGTTGTTCGATTCAAACCAGAGTATCTCCGTTGGTTAGAGAACCAACTCTTTGTGATTCATGATTTTCCATACGCTGGGATGGATTATCGTGGTGATCCCGACATGGCTCTTCCACCAGGAGAGAAATGGGATGATAGAGGTAAAATTGTTTTCAACATTTTAATTATATATATATTTTTTTTTGTTTTTAAATCGTCCCAAAACTAATAGTAAAAATTTTTAAATGCAGATGTGTGTCCACGGCGACCAACCACTCTCCAGCCCTATGATCGAAGACAACCAATTGCCGCAGCACCGGCCCCACAGGACCAATCAGCAAAGACCTTGGCCGAGTTGGAGAGCCATCTAGAGTGCTTGGCCGCAGATATTCCGGAGACCAGCATAGATGACATTCCTCTTAGACTTCATCGCTATGTGATTGGGGTCCCAGGACCTTTTAGGAGGTTCCTTTGTAGGGTGGCCCGAGCAGTGGTGTCTTATCGGGATCATCACCAGTGATAGGATGATTGCCTTGGAGACTCATTTTTGGACTTTTTACACTATCATTTTTGTCGATCATAAGGTGTTTTTCAACCTATGATCGAGGACGATGTATATTTTGACACACTCTTATGCTATGCTATATTATTATTATGGTTATCTTGCAAAACATGTTATGAGATGTTTTTAAAATTTACTGTTTGATTTAATGCAAATGTCTAATTTAACATTCGAGAAGCAATTGCATCTGCTAATGTATTTAAATATCTTGGAATGTGCTGATATTCTATGTAATCAAATTCTTGTTCCAAGAGACGGACTCTCAAAAATAATCGTAATAATACTAGATTTCTAATGGCATAAACTCAATTAAGCTGTAATACAATGAGTTCTGAATCTAAATTAACAATCAAACTCCGAATTCCAAATGAAATGGATTCAGATAATAACTCAATCACTGCACTGTATTCTGCAATGTTTCGTTGTTTGACCGAGGCTTACCCCATGCATAGATACTAACTCGTTAGAGGGCGAATAGATAACCCAAGCTGCGGAAGAGATGTTCCTTGTACTACGACAAGCGCCATCAGTGAAACCGATGTATGTTTGGAGAGGCGTCGACATATGCAATATCAAGAGTAAAATCAAGATAAACAGGAATAATAATGAAAAACACTCTTTAAAGTAAAGCACGCATTCCTAATCTAAGAATACACCAAACTTAGAAAGAAACTAGTCTAGAAAATGAAACTAGTCTAAAACATCTCCACACTAATCTTTTAAGCATAATATCGCTTTAGATAAAGCCCATTCCTAGGTTTACCTAAAGAGAAACCGTCAAAATATTCTAACTCATAGGCCCCTTTTTCCAGCATTCGCTTGACAATATACGGACCATGCCACATGGGTACAAATTTTCTAGCCCCTAGCTTATCGTTTGCTTGATCGTAAAGTAAGACTAGGTCTCCTTCCGAAAAATTGCAGGGTGTAACATTTCGATCATACTGAGCTTTAATCCTTTTGGCATGAGTTTTGACAGCTAATGCAGCATTACGTCGATTCTCATCTAATTGAGCTAAGTATAATAAAAGTTTTTCCTCTTCGGAAGTAGCTGGTAATAATTGCACAGCAATTTGTAATGAGGATATTTCGCATTCAATGGGTAATACTGCCTCTAAATCGTAAACCAGTTAAAAGGGAGTAAAACCGGTTGATGTTTTGACGAGGTTCGGTATGCTCAAAACGCTGAAAATAACATGTTATGCCAATTCGACCTATGAATCCCAATGATTCGTCAAATCATGGTGACTAGAACTTTGTTGATTGCTTCAACCAGACCATTTTCCTGTGGGTAATATGGAGTGGAACTATCGTGACGCGGGCCAAGCTGATTGGTAGGTTCAATCATCATGATGTTTCGAAAATGACTCCCATGGTTAGTGATAATCGCTTGGGGAACACGAAACCTAGCAATTATATGGTTGAAAACAAAAATCGCAGCAGTTTTGCCGTCTGCCGAAAATGTAGGCATCACCTCGGCCCACTTGGTAAAATAATCTACTGCAAGGATGATATACGCATGCCCCCCGGCCGAGTGAGGGTTACATGTAATAAAATCAATACCCCATTTTGCGAATGGACCAACGGCAATGATAGGGTGGAGAGGAGCAGGTGGAGCGCACATCTTACGATCAAAAATTTGGCAATTATGGCATTTCTGGACTGCAGTAATACAATCTTTGAATAAGGACGGCAGCCAGCGCGCAAAATCTTTTGGGCTGTGGCATACCCAGACATATGACTGCCACACGCTCCAGAGTGACAGACATTAAGAACCTTTTCAGCCTCGTCATGAGTAAGACAACGACGAAAAACAGAATCCACCCCACGACGATAAAGAGTATCTCCAATAATAGTGTAAGGTTGGGACTGGAATCGTATTTTCCGGCGTTGAGATTGTGAAATGTCTGGCCGAAAAGATTGGGTCTGGATATAGACAATGATATCTCCATACCATGGATCAACAGTGCTGATAAGGAACAACGATTCATCAGCAATGGGTGCTTCTGCCACATGTTCGGTATCAGCACGAGGGAAGTCACACATTAATTCTGCAAAAACCAAAGACTTCTTTGACTTGTCCTTCTCAAATTCCAAGTCAAATTCCTGCAGGATGACAATCCATTTGGAATACTTTCCCCCTAGCAATTGTTTAGTCAAAATTTATTGCATAGGGATATAGTCAGAAATGACCGTGGTTTTGAGTAACAAAATGTAATGACGAAATCGCTGAACAGCTTGGACTGCAGCTAAGGCCAGTTTCTCCACATGTGAATATTTTAACTCAGTTGGAGTTAGAGTCCAACTAAGATAATAGATCACATGTTCACTTTCGAATTCATCCTGTTAAACTAAAACCATCCCAATGGTGGAATGGGAAGCAGCGAGGTACAATAAGTAATCTTGGTTGTAGTTGGGAGGATGCAATAACAGCGCATGGGTCAACACATGTTTAAGTGCATCGAAAGATTTGTCAGCTATCTCGTCCCAAAAGAACAGTGCTCTATTTCAACAACCGGGTGAAACCTTTTGTAATCTCGGCGTAGTTAGGAATGAAACGACGTAAAAAGTTTGCTTTCCCTTGCAAACTCTGGAGTAGGCAAAGATTCGAAGGAGGTGGTAACTTGACGATGGCTTTGACCTTCGAAGGATCGACACGAATGCCGGATTTGGATACAACAAGTCCCAGTAAACGACCCGTTTCGATACAGAAAACACACTTTTGCGGATTCAGCCTAATCCAATAATGCCTACATCTCATGAAAATTGCTCGTAAATGAGTGAGATGGTCAGCTCTGTGTAAAGAATGCGCGGGTAAATCATCGAGATAAGGCTGCACAATGTGCTTGATGTCATGAAACACATAAGGCATTGCCCATTGAAAAGTTGCTCCGGCGTTCTTCAATCCAAAAGGTAACTTGCAATAAGAAAATGTCCCCCATGGACAGATGAATGCCATTTTTGGTTGATCGGCAGGTAGAATGTTAATTTGATTGTAACCAAAAAAGCCATCCATAAAGGAGAAAATTTCACTGCCGCCACAATCATCGATAATTTGATCGATATAGGGTGTGGGAAAATTGTCCTTGGGACAAGCACGGTTAATATCCCTATAGTCAATACATATTCTTATTGTCCCTTGTTTTTTAGTAACTAGAACAATATTCAATACCCAATCCGTCAAAGGAATTGGATAAATGAAACCTGCTTTAAGTAATTTCTCAACTTCTGCTTTGATGGCAGCAGCTTTTCATGGGTGTATCTAACGCAAACGTTGCCGGACGAGTTTAGCATCCGGGTAGGTTTTGATCTCATGAACAACGATTGAAGGATCAATTCCTGGCATTTCCTCATAGGACCAAGCAAACACGTCATGGAATTCTTGAAATAGGGCTTTATATGTTTTGACTTCAGTGTTTGTACAGGAATCACCTATGTGAATGTTTTCAACAATCCCAGGTTTGACTGAAATGTCGATAGGAACCGTTCGAGAAATATTAGCTAAATTTTGTTCAGAATCAGGATGTTTCAATGGATTTTGCGGTTCTTTGACATATTCAGCGGTAAAAATAGATGAAAAATCATTTTCAAAATGATCAATCTCAGGTAAAAATAAAGACCGAAGATGAATATCTTCCCATGGTAACGCATCAACAAACAACAGTTCTCGAATTTGTTCATCGATGTGAATGGTTTCCGAAAAGGTTGTTGAATCTGAGGTTGAGATTGAAAGTGATTTTCCATGGATCTCATTCACTAGATCAAGTTGGTTGAACTTGAGTCGGAAAATGACTATACAGCTTGATAAGCAACTTCAAAGGGACTCAAAGGCATGGCATCACCCAGAGAGTCTGCCTCGGAATCGAATGGAACGATCCAAGGATCGTCAAGAAAAATTGATTCTGGCGAAATCATATGAATAGTCGTGAAAGGAGATGGTACATTGGGAGGAGGAAATGAAAAAGTTCCGAGTAAACCCGAATCTTTAACTAATCCAACCCCAACATCCTTATAAGGGATAGCAGTTTTACCAACATGTTGAATACTCTCAGCAGAGGATGGGTCAGACGAAAAGTAAGTTAATTGATCTATTGTAACGATCTTTCCATTGTGTGGAAACTTAATAAGCTGAAAGACTGATGAAACAACAGCAATCATGGCGTAAGATCAGCTACGACCCAAAAGAAAGTTGTAATCCAGCGGGGCATCAACCACCTCCACATCTAGATTAACAGTTTTTCCTTCAACCCTTATAGGTAAGTCCTGCAAGATGCCATAAGGATGAAACCCTCGGCCATCAAAGGCCTTCAGAATCGTCGGGGATTGATTAAGTGTAGGAGAACGAAGGGTTTTCCAACACTGTATCGACATAATACAAGTGGAAGCTCCCTCATCAATCGCAGTCTTAAGGCAAGGTCTGTTTTTGACTAACACTGGAATCTGGAAAGCCATTTGATGAGGTAAACGAGGTGTACTATTTTCTAAATCGAAGACTATGAGGTTTGAGTCCTAAAGATCAACAGTTCCTATAGCCGACAATAGCATTTTACGTTGTGCTGGACAAGATTGTAGCACTTCCAAAGCCGACATTGTTGAAGGTGAAGCAGCTAAATCTTCAACAATGTTATAGTTCTGAGCAGCTCTCGCATGTGGATTGAAAGCTAACTTTCGAAGTATACCTTTAGCGGGTGGTTTGATTACTAAGTCGGGATTTGGTTTCTCGATTTATAGCAGATCGGAACCAGACGGAGCTGAGGTTGATGGATTGGAATTAGAAGATTCCCCTTCCTTACCACCAATAGGACTCTTACTGCCATAATCTTTTGATCGTGTCGCAATCCTTACATGTGACATCATCATTATGGGCTCTTCTGAGGCACTAGAGGAAGAACCTATCATCTTACTGTCTTGACTTGGAAAAGGATCCTTCAAAACAGCGGGTGTTTGCGAACCTTTAATGATTTTCGCAACCTCGGCACGATGTGGACAGTCTCTTGTAAAATGCTCCTCATCGCAAGTGAGACAAGGATAGAGAGGTTTACATTTCTCGTCAGTAGATTCAGGTTTATCGGATTTCTCCTTCGAGTTTTGCTTATTCTTCTTCTTGCCTTTCTTCTTATCGTTAGATTTTGATTTGGTCGTAGATGATTCTATGACATGAACATCGGTAGAAATTTCAGGTGAAGACTCTCCCTTCGGGGAATCTGGTAAAGTTATAATAGGAGAAGAATTCTTGGAGGATTTCTTCTTACTCTTGGTATTAACAGTACCAATCATACCGTCAGCGGCATGAGACCCTGAGGGAGGTGCAGCTATTTGATTTTGTTTCGGAAGGTCGGGGATTTTCTCATGTAACATACCTGACTGCGTATAAACTAAGTCAAGGTACTAAGCTTGTGCAATTACTTGCTCTTCAGTAACTACTCCTGCTTTGGCTACATCTTCAGTTATTTTAGGTAATAATGATTTTACAAACCATTCTGCCAAAATTTGGTCTGGGATAAAAACTTTCACTAAACGACGTCAACGTCGCCATTCATGAATATGGTCTGAAATATATGTGGACGTTGACTGTTTTAATGAAGTTAATAATTCCGTTCCATTGTCATATCGGACTGGCAGCTGAAAATGAGTAAGGAAGGAAGTGGCTAACTGACTAAAATTGAAAAAGAGCCTCGTGGCAACTCAATGTACCACTTGGTTGCAAGTCCAATCAAAGTGCATTGAAAAGATGAAGACGAATTGAATCATCTATAATGGAATTCGATGCACACCAGAGATGGTAAGTCATCACATGATTAGACGGATCTTCTCCAGACTTCCCCTCAAACTTTGGTATATCACTGGGCAACTTATTCAGCATTGGCGACCAAAACGAAAGATAATTAATGGGATCGTTTGTAAGGCATGACAAGTCAGGCAAATCCAAAGTTACTATAAACGGTAATTGACGGTTCGGATCCCGAAAACTTGGGGTCATAAGACCAGCCCCAGGAGGAGGATATCCAGGATAGCTTGGTATCGGATTTGCATTTGGGATATTATATCCTCCTGAAAAACCAGGATTAACCAGACCATACTGGGGTTGTTGAGGTTGTTGATACGTATACGCAGGGTACGGTTGATACTGATAAGTCGGGTTCTGCACAGCAGGGCCGAATTGGTACTACCCCTGGTACGGTTGATAAGTAAATTGGGTTTGACTTGTGACAACCATACTAGGCCCAGGTTGGCCTACAGGCACGGAAACCGGAGTCTGGATTGTAGGTCTAGATTGAGGTAAAGAGGCCTGAGGAGTTGATACAGGAGCAGTAGAAACTGGAGCTGCTGATACTCCAGAAATAGGTGGAGTGGACTGAACAAAGGCCGTAGTAGTTGCAGTAGACATTTGGGACGGAGTTCGAGGTGAACTAGGCCCAGACTGATAAGCTACCCCAGGTGTAGAAGTTTGAGTAGTAGGTTGGACAAGTTGATGGGGTGAACCAGAAATAAACGACTATCTAGATTGAGATGACAACTGCACACTGGGTTGTGGAGTCTGTTGATCCCACACCACATTCATTCCGGGGTATGGACCCATAACAGGTTGAGCATATTGAGGACCAAAACCAGGTTGAGTGTAAGATTGATAATTATACGGTACATTTCCCGGTCCTTGAACAAATGATTGACCTGAAGGTGGTTGAAAACCTTGAGGTTGGTATTGACCTTGAGGTTGGTACTGACCTTGAGGTTGGTACTGACCTTGTGGCTGGTACTGACCTTGAGGCACATATTGATACTAGGGTTGACCTTGAGGTACATATTGGTAATGGGGTTGACCTTGAGGAAAATACTGTCCTATAGGGACATACTGTCCTTGAGGTTTCCCCCCAGGCGGTAATGGACTACCTTGAGGTTGCCCCCCAGGCGGTATTTTTGAGTACCTTGCGGCTGCCCCCCAGACGATATTGAACTACCTTGAGGTTGCGGATTAGGAGTAGTACCAGACATCATAAGAATCTCTTCGACACTTAACGGTTTCGTTCCGTTATTACCAAGAGATACTACATATTCGATGGGTTGAGGAGATGCTCCTGAAAACGTACCAGATAAAGATTGATATCCAGGAAGAACAGAAGGACCGCCATGTAAAAACGTTTCTAGCGTCTGAGAAAACAAGGATGACTGTCTCGACATATTCAAAGGAGGATAATAACCTCTAGGTGTTGGATGGAAAGGAAATGGAGCTGGTGAAGACACGAGACCTGGATTTTCTAAGAAATTGGTCAACGAAATATACCAAGCGTCACCTCTAATGGGACTGTAGAAAATAGATTCATGCTCCCTAAGTTTGATAGTTGGTTGATTTTTCAGGGATGCTTATACCTTCGTTCAGGCTCAAACTTACAATTTCTTCAATGGAAATGAGTCAAGAAGGAAGATTCTTGGTAATGATATCTTCTACTTTGGGTGAACTAGGACCACTAGAAACATGAGAAGCAAATCCTGAAGATGGAGTAGCAGCAGGTTCAGTTTCAAGTTCAGAGATTTCAGGTTCTTCGGCTAGTGAACTAGTAGGAGTGATACTACCAGTAACCTCGAAAAATGAAATCGGTTCAGAAATATGTTCTGTTGCTTGAACTAGATGATCAGGATGTATGATTAACGAAGATTCTCCGGCCTCTGGTGACCCAACCCTACTTTCACTGGGTGTGACCAGAGCTCGCAGCCCTTCAAGTTGACTTGGTGTAAATTCGGGAGGCTGCCCCCGTAGTTGACGGGATTGTCTCGGTAATTCAGCCACGACTAATTATTTAATTACTTCACACGAAAACAAAGAAAATCTCAAGAAAACCACCTAAAGTCTCTAAAGAACCAAACAATTTGAAGCACACGCCTAATAAATCTAGGAGATCAAACCACACACAAACAGTATCTTTCTGGATCGAAAACACTAGTTGGTGATGAAATCCAATGTTGCAGAATTCAATACAGAAATGGCGGTTAGAACAGTTACCCTGACAACCTGCTTAATGAAACAGACTGGCACAAGTTTCTCCACTATAACTGTCTCGAGTGAAGATAACCCCCCAGAGAGTCCAAGTGAGTCTAGTCGATGTCTGCTCCAGGTACAGTGGGATCTTCCCTCCACTATCACCTAGGAAAGAATCCTAAATATTATGGTCGTTAAGGTCACCAACAGAAACAAATATACCTGGGGGAACAGTCTACGATCCGATGCGCACGCAAGGGCAGAGTAACAAGCTCAATGCCCTTGAAGGCTCCTTGACATAATCCAAGGTTTACCAACAAGTGACCCCAGGCTCCTCGACAATGGTTAATCTGAGGTTTACCATTTTTAATACGTGAATATCTTATATCGTTCCCAATGAGGAAGGATTGATTCCCGCACTGGTTCGGATATGATCTCGTGCTTCTCCTTTAAGAGGAGCTTTCCCAAAGCATAAATGTAACAATTGGAATTTCTCCCTACCACAAGATCGACTACTTGTTTGTTTAAACTATCTTGGAGAGTTAATTACTCCCTACTCCAAGATACTAGCCTAAGCTATGTTGGTGAAAGGAGCCCTAGAAAATAAAAAGATTGCTAGATTGATTTTAATTAAGCGTTAATTTTATTGTTTGTTCCTTAAGTCAATGGGTGCGGAGATGAAACTTTATGGTATGAAGACTCGACTTCAAAACACTAAAAAATACACCTAAGATGATAACAATTCCTTTTCCTTTTCAATGAATTTCTAGCTAAGGAAGAGTTAAAAATGCAATGCTTTGAAAATCAAATCTTTCTCTTAACATACAACTGAAAGGAAACTTTTTGTTTTTTTTCAAAGAACTTTTAAAAACGAGACTACTAATCACATTCACAGAAAATCCCTTTGCTTTTCAACAACCAACAACTACAAAAATAAGCAATTCCTTTAAGAGAGCTTTTAAGATTTCTAGAAAAACTCTAAAAAACTATTGAAAACAAATTTTCAACAAGCTTGTATAATTTCTATGAAAAACTCAAAACTATGATCTAATCTTGAGATCTAAACGAAAATGGATTAAAAAGAAACTTGAAATGTTTTTTAGGATGCTCAACTTAGTCTTTCAGTTAACTAAGGATCAATTTGTTCAGCTCAACAAACTAATCAAAAACATCCAATTATAATTTAATACAAAAAATGAAATTCAAAACTTTTAATCAAGTTTAATCAAAGTTTTGTATAAGAGACAAATGGGATCTAGATCTCTTCACGGATAGATTTCATAAGCTAGTCAAACTCAGCAAGAAGACCAGAGAGAGTAGGGTGATCTAAGGCTCTAGGGCTTCGGATATCTGAGCTACTACAAAGACCAAGCAAAAACCAATCCAACAGACAGAACTTCTTAGAAAATCACTTCAAACAAGAATGCCAATGAAAACTAACTCACAAGGAACTTTTGTCAAGACAATTGTAGGTCTGGGCATATACTAATAGCTATGGACAAAACCTAAACCTAACTGGGTAGATGGATCTTAGGTTTTTCAAACTTTTGACAGGGGTTTGTAGGCACCTAGTAGAACCAGGTGTGGTGCCGCTCTGTGTTACACTGTAACAGTGCGGATAGGTCCGCACTGTAACTAAGTCAGAGGGTGCGGTCCTCTTCCAAAATTTCAAAAAATAAAAATCCAACCAGGATCTAACCAGTACCCAACTCACACAAATCAAGGCAAAATCAGAAACCAAAACTTAAGTCTCTCAAGTCAAAGCAAAGGCAAATCAAAAACCAAACCAAACCGTTACCCAGTGGAGTCGCCAATTTGTTGGCCGGATAAATCGTTCTTGCGGACAAGACCGATCTCCTTAGTATCGAATGATATCTAGCAACAAAGAGCACAAGCAAATCTACTTTTCTCTAAACATGTTTCAATTCATTAATGAATACTAAGAGATGTAACAGACCCTACCTCGGTCCAACGCTTGTTTGAGGCAGTTTTACTCCAACAGCTTCAAGTAGTTCCCGTTTAATAATCTGCATACACAAACAAGCACACATCAAAGCATACTTGCGTATAACAAAACATGTTCATTATGAAGATCAAGGAGCTCATAAAATAAACTATTAGAGACAGTTCATTGAGAAAAACAAACTTGATTGTATTAACTTTATGAGTAAAAGAACCTTACAACCTTTGCCTTGATGTTGCACAAGTTCTTTCCAGGGTCCGGCAGGAGTCTCCTCTACTTTGACAAGCTTCACTCATTTCCCGAATGGCATGAAAGGTATGTGATTTCTCCTCTCACAAGCTCAAAAAGGAAGCCTAGTTTTCAGCAGCATTTACCCTCAAGAATCTTCAGCTTTCAACCTCTCTTACAACCAGCCCAATGCATGAATTTATAGTGCAAATGGAGGAAGTTGCAGGTCCACCATTGAAGGGATAAGTTCCTCCTTCAATGGGATAAGCACCTCATATCATGGAGTTAGCTCCTTTAGTTATGGAATGGATGAACCAAGGTGGAGCGGATTTGCCAGTGCAATATTCCTTCTAGAAGTGTCTAGAAGTGACCCAAGATGAGTTTTTAAGAATGAACTCACGCCTTTTTAACTTTTACAGGGGTTCGCACCCATTACTCAATAGATAAAGCGGTTAGGTTCACAGGAAACATGACCATTGGGTGCGGCACCGCAGACAATGCTAAGAGAAAGTGCGAAACCAGGATTTGAGATATTTTTAAGGTCTTTCTCCTATTTCAAGGCTTGACATGAAGAGCTGAGGTTTAAGAATTTCAAAGGAGGTATGTATGAGTGTTGATGGACTCACACAAACTGTAGAAAGTCATGCTGACAATTTTTTGTGTAACACTCTATAATATGATAGAGAAGGAAACCACCCTGGAAATTGTTCTTGGAGATAATTCAAAATATCCCGTGTAAGGCGTAGGAAATGTCACTCTTCAATTGAATCAGGGTAATACCATCCACTTATAAGATGTATTATATGTACTTAATCTCAAAAAGAACTTGGTGTCCATTTCGGCAATGGAAGACAAAGGCTACAAGGTGGCCTTCAGCGATGGCAAGGTACGTGTATGGAAAAAGAACTTTAAAGATGCTTTTACTCTTAGGTTTCGAGTTGATTCATTATATCAAGTCGGAGGAAGTCCGCTAGGTGTCATGTCTTGTGACACATCTCTTCAGTCCGAACTATGGCTTTGAAGGTTTGCTCACCTTCATTATAAAGCTATACCCGATGTAAGAAAAATGGTGACGGGATGCTCGAGTTCAGATTAGAGCAAGAAGGTGTGTGTCCAGGATGTGCTGAAGGAAAGCTCAGAAGGGGACCATTCCCCTCAAGCCAAAGCAAGACCTCCGATATATTGCAGTTGGTTCACTCAGACATATCCGATATGATGCCTGTGAACTCCTTGGGAGGATATTTGTATTACCTCACTTTTACAGATGATTATTCTCGCAAGACTTGGATATACTTATTGAAAAAGAAGGATGAAGTGTTCTCCTGGTTTCGACACTTCAAAGCCTTGATCAACAATCAAACCGAAAAGAAGATCAAGACCTTAAGGACTGATAATGGGACTGAATATGAATCCATTGAGTTTCATGACTTTTGCAAAGAGGCTGGCATTAAGAGAGAGACTACTACACCATATACTCCTGAGCAGAATGGTGTGGCGGAAAGGAAAAATCGTACAATTGTTGAAGCTGTCCGTGCTATGCTCCATGATCAAAGATTTCTGACGTTTCTATGGGCCAAAGATGCAAATACGCCTTATATGTACAAAACCGATGCCCTCATCAAGTATTGGGTTCCAAGACTCCCGAAGAAATGTTCACCGGTAAGAAACCTGATGTATCTCATTTTAGAATTTTTGGAAGCCCTGTATATTTTCATGTGCCTAAAGAGAAAAGGAATAAATTGGGTGCATCTGGAAAGAAAGGAATCCTCGTGGGCTATAGCGAAAATACTAAGGGCTATAAAATCTATGTAACTGGTCAAAGGGAAGTCGAGATAGTCATGATGTCACCTTTGACGAAGATATGGCTCTTAGCAAAGTAGACAATCTTCCTACTTTAAGGGGATCTAAAGAAGCTGACACCGGGGAACCGAAGGAAAAGGAAGATGAGACGATGCCCGATGTGGAAGAACCTATGGATCCTATTGATCCTCCTCCGCAAGAGCCTCCCTCTTCTAGGAAGAGGCCTTCATGACTTAGGGGCACACTTGATGATGCTAAAGGACACATTGCACCCAGAGGAAATCAGGGATACCTGACCATCATCAGCACAATCATCCAAAATGAGCCTTCGTCATTCACAGATGCTGTCAAGCATCAAGTATGGAAGGATGCTATGACTGAGGAATATGAGTCCATTATGAAAAATGATGTTTGGGATGAGGTCCCCGGACCCCAGGACAAAGCAGTTGTCACTTCAAAATGGCTTTACAAGATAAAGCATGCAGTTGATGGAAGTGCGGAAAAGTATTAAGCTCGTTTTGTCGCTCATGGCTTCTCCCAGAAGGAAGGCATAGACTATGATGAGATATTTGCACCTGTTGCCCGATATACCACCATTCGCTCGATCATAGCCCTTGCTGCTTCGCAAGGATGGAACCTACATCAGATGGATGTCAAGACTGCGTTCTTACATGGTATCTTCAAAGAGGAGTCTATGTGGACAACCTGAGGATTTGAAATTATGATCGAGAATCTCATGTGTGCAGGTTGAGGAAGCTCTATTGGCTTAAAGCAAGGAGCCCGAGATGGTATGAGAGGATCGAAAGCTACTTGATGAAGCTGGGATTTACTAGGAGTGAAGCCGAACCCTAACCTTTACTTTAAGGTTATAGATGACAAGCCTCTCATACTGGTGCTATATGTTGACGACCTCTTTCTAAATAGGTGCAGACCCTCTCATTCACGAATGTAAGAGGGAGCTGGCTGCTATTTCCTAGGACTGGAAGTCTGGCAGAAACCAGGGGAGATTTTCCTATTTCAAGGAAAATATGTGGTGAAGATATTGGAGAGATTCGGCACGGTGGACTGCAAGCTCGTAACTACCTCGATGGAGTTTGACTTCAAGAAGTTAAGCAGTAGTGTTGCCAGACCTGTTTTACGAAATTCTACCAAGTATCGTCAACTCGTCGGAGCATTAATGTTCTTGGTGAACTACTGTTCAGATATATGCTTTGCAGTCAACACATTGAGTCAACATATGGTTGAGCCTCACCATTCACATTGGATTAGTGCCAAGGATCTGTTGAGATATCTTTGTGGCACGATCACTCATGGGTTGAGATACACTGCTGGAAATGTGAGACTATTTGGGTATACTGATGCTGATTGGGCAGGTAGTGTGGTGGACCCAAAGAGCACTATCGGGTGCTGTTTCTGTTTGGGATCTTATCCTAGATGAGCAGGAAGCAGAAGTCGGTGGCTTTAAGCACCGCCGAGGCAGAGTACATCGCTACTAGCATGGCCTCCTGTGAGGCAGTCTGGTTGCAAAAGCTCTTTAGTGAGCTGTTTGGATTTACATTGGATACCATCGTGATCCTGTGTGACAACCAGAGCGGGATCCGTTTATCAGAGAATCCCGTATTTCATGATCGCTCCAAGCATATCGATATCAGGTACCACTATATTCAAGATATGGTGCAGTGAGGAGTAATAAGGCTCCAACATATCGGTACAGATGAACAGGTCACCGACATTTTGACAAAGCCCCTAGGAAAGGTCAAATTCCTGACTTTTCGAGAACGACTTGGTGTCGTTCAGAGACCCTCTTATGAGGGTCGAGTATGATGTATTGAGCTTTGGGAGCTCCAGGGGGGTGCGGGGTACTTCTTGGAGCGACATGTGACCACAGGCCGACTCACCATTCCTTGGTGGTGCACTATGTACAAGGTAAAGGTTCAACCTTCCACTGTGACACCCCGTGGCGACTGTGGAACAGGATGATTAGTTCTCCTGTGGGCCAGTATGATTCGTTCTCCTTGGAAACTATGGACAGGATGATTAGTTCTCCTGTAGGCTAGGATGATTAGTTCTCCATGGCATCCACTGGACAGGATGATTTGTTCTCCTGTGGATAGGATGATTAGTTCTCCTGTCGAGGCATCCTACCCATGCAATCTGGTACTCATGGGAAGTACCTCTCATCTAATCAATGAGTAGGGAAATGGAGATAGGGACCATAGTAGTACTATCTATGGACGCATCGCTGTATCTACCGTACTCCCTATGTTAGGATGACCTCCATTGATCTAGGATCAATGATACTGATTTGGGATCAGTGAGAGTGGTTCACACTCTGAGACTGACTTCCGGTCATTGGAGGATGGTATGATACTTCCTCGATCATTTCTTCTTCTTTATAGTTTGAGCAAAGCAGAGCAGAACAGATCAGAGTGGGGTCAAGCTGTACAAGACAGTGCATTTGATGGATGGATAGCAGCGACAGTCTGACGGATTGCAGATGAAGTTCTCCCTAGTTGAGAGGGAGTGTTAAAATTGG
>APFE030942317.1:126027-149648 GCA_000404065.3 Pinus taeda
AAAGATCATCCGATTCCGATAAGTATTTATGGAGATATGAATTTATTTTGATTATGGACAAATTGTCAAGGTCGGCCATCAAACTTATGTAGGCTCAGAAGCCCAACAGTCACATCTATTCATCTTCAACGTTTGCATATAAATACAAGGAGCATTCTCCTCATTTGGACAATTCATTCACTCATCTTCTCTCTCTCTCTCTTTCCCCTACGCATAAAAGGAGCCTCTCTCTCTCACATGTGTGGCTGAAAGGAAGACGTCCTAGGGCAAGGAAGACACAGAAAGAAGGACGCTAGGACAATAGGTCATCTCTTTGACCAGCGTTGACCAAGTGTTGACCATCCCGAAGTGCGGATTGGATGTGGTTGCCTCTCTTAGGCAAGATGCAATTTTTGGCATGAAAATCGAGGTGATCTGATTTCTAGTTTGACCAGTGTTAACTGCCCTAGTTTAGGGCTGCAAGTTGACTTAAAAAATATGCAAATTGACTGAACTTTTGGGGTTGTTCTAGGGCTGTTTCTTCACGCTATTCAAGGACAAGTTGACCTAAAATTGACCTAGTATTTTAGAGGTCATTTTCAACTAGTTTGACCAAGTTTGACTTTGTTGATCTAGGGTTTGCTGCTGCTGATATAAAATTACGGAATTCAGATTTTGTACTATCTCTCTGCTGAACTATTGAAGATAAAAGAAGATTTGATCAAAGGGTTTCCCCGCATTGGGGTTTGTCCTTGGATAGCCGCCACATCTTGTGTCTCTTGTCTTGGCTTGTTTTCTGTTGATCATTTAATGTTCTATTTGCACTTTACTCAATATATATGTGATTGCTAATCTGTGGATAATAAGAAGAAAAATAAGTAAACTGCTCTAAGCATAGAACATACCATAATTTACAGCTTACCAATCATGGACCAGAGGTGGGGACTTCATAATGGCTTGCTCTTCGATAATGGGCTCTGGGATGTGCCAATGTTTCCTAAACTCTAAATGGGGTTAACCTAGAATCCTATTAGGTGGTTTCTACTTCTAAAGGGGCTAATATATTCAAGGTACATCCTTCAAAAGGTGGTGGTATGTGATAGATAGGTGAATGAAGTAGGGAATGAGAAGGGGCAATTCTGGGTCACATTCTGAGGTACAAGTGTAGCTAATAAGAGGGGAGCCCACACTTGGGTTTATGATGTATAGGAGGGAGCAATCATGGTACATGAGTTGCCCCGACTTTGATTTTTCCACCCTTCTTTATATGCCTCTGCCTTTTTATGATTTTTTTTGATTAATTGCTCGGGGCTCAAGGGGTAAGAACATGATGTATAAGATATAGCAGTGAATACCCCCTTTTAAGGTGGGGTGGTTTATTTCCCACCAGGGGCTGGGACAATCATGGGTTCCTATATGATGAAGGAGGCTCATAGAACTTGTAGGAACTAGGGTGATGGCCATGATGATGGGGTAGAGCTCATGTATTGGCTTTTGCCCATGTGCTAAATGTGTTTGTACCAATGTTGCGAAAATCATTATTGGGAGTAAATCGGCGAGGGGAAAAAATCGGGATAAAATTGGTAAAAATCGGCAAAAAAAATAAATTAAAAAATTAAGATTTTTTCCCAAAAAATTGCGATTTTTTTGAAATATTCGCAATTTTTTGAAAAATTGGTATTAAGTCCCGATTTTTTCAAAATGAAAAAATCACTGAAATAATTGCGCGATATTATCGGAAAAATGAAAAAATTGCGATTTTTTGATGGTTTGTACCGACCAACTTTTGCATTTTGTGGTACATTTTCCTCTTGAATATGCTTTTTTCTTTCTTTTTAGCTGCATCAACCTCTGGGCTTCATTCCAGGCCATGACCCAAGGTGTGGGTAAGGGGAAGGGGCATGCTGACCCTTTGTGGACCCAGGTATGAGAAATGATAAATGGGGTAATAATGAATGGAAAGAAGGTAATATAAGCAAATAAGGGAGCGGGATCACACAACTAAAATCGGGGTTTCCCATCAAATACCATCCCTAAAGCCAAATGGTCAGTAAAAGAGATCCCATGGGACTAGTATGCAAGGTTAATATCCAAAATGGGGCTAGGGGACAAGGGCACTGACCTAACCCATTCTTTCCGCCAAATCCCCCCATTAATCCACACCCAGAAGTGTCCATGATATATAAAACTACAGTATCCATTTACCAAATGAGGAATTTAATGCAATCATCATCTCCATCAAATGAGTTGTCCAAAGTGGAATTTGACCGCAGTTGCATATTTTTAACACTATGGGGTGGTAGTGGTGGTGCTCCCCCTGATGACGGTGCTCCCTCATCTTCCTGATCTGTGCCTAACTCAACCTCTTTGTTCAGCTCATTGTCTGAATACACCTCAATGTAGTGGGTCCAGAAAGGCTTGACGCTGGGGATTATGACGCAAATTAGGGCTAGGAAAGGGAGGTCGAGGCCTCTTGAGGCTACATCTTGCCCTAAAGCGCTAAAAAAAATGACGCAAAGGCTTTGGAGGCTAACGCAAGCCCTAGGAGGGGTTGGATCTGGTCTCGGGGAGGCCAAAAACTGAAACCCTTGTCTTGATTTTTTTTTTTCCTTGGATCTGAATTTCGCTAAAAAATCTTCAGTGGGTAGCCCTGCAAAATCTTCAAGAGGCTAGATCTTACCGTCAAGGGCCTAGATCTAGCTCTTCCTTGACTTGATCCCTTGATCCAACCTGCAAAAATAAAAATAAAACACCTAAACCCCAAATATATACAAAATACTAAAAATCCCCAAAACCCAAGTTAGAAAAAAAATATTTACAAGTTAGATCTAGAAAATTATTTACAAGATTTACAAATATACAAGGTTTTTGAAAATTTTTAAATTTTTGAGAATTTTTTTTTTATGGAGTATTTTTCCTTTGAAGAATGACTAGAAATGCTTCAGAAAATTTATGCTCTCTATAGCCTTAGCGAAGATTTAATCCACCATATAAAAACTAAGGATCCAAGCAAAATGATCCTTGCCCACAGTCTATGAACTTGGAGACCAAGGATTGAGTACCTTCAAACACTATGTATTATCTCAAAATAATCACATAAAGCACAACATAGGAAGCACGTAGTCAATACATACCACAGATCAACAAACAAGAACACCTCGAGTTGCACCCCAAAGTCTTTTATTATAGCGGAAAAAATAGTTTCCAGTGGGACAATAGTTTACAAAAATGCTTCAGCAACAGTATTCTAGCCAAAGATCAAGATGACTAGAGATTCAATTGACTCTCTAATTTATAGATAAATCCTCCAAGTGGAAAAATAATAGCTAGTTTCTTTGATCTTTGGCAAAATAATCTTGGCCGTTGATAAACACTTCAAGATTTTTTAATCTTGGCCCTTGATTTTTTATTTTTGAGGAATTTTTGAATTTATCATTCAATTCCATTTTAATTTTTAATTAGCTCAAAATTAATTATTTTGAGTTAATTTCCTCAAAAATTTGACTTTGACTTAACCACCAAGGTCCAAGAGTTCAAATTTTCTTGAAACATACAATATTCCCTTGGTGGAGGACCTTTTAAAATTTACTATTTTAAGAACCACAAATTTTTCCATGTGGAGAATTTATTTTCCTAAGACAATTTAAATTTGGCTCTAATTAATTAATTTTCTAGCTTAGGATTTAATTTTATTTTGCCAGAAAAATTAATTAATTTACACGAAGGGATTTAATATTTTTCCGACCCTCTAATACATAAGATTTACATTTACAAGATTCAAAGATGGAATACACATTTGGCTTAGACCCTCGAGACACACAACCCATTTGCGACACAATATGATCTAGTAAACCAAGTGATTTGTAATAAAATAATTAAGCCAACTAGCGTAAATTATTCCCAAACTACTTTACATCAAACTCGACTAAAAACACTAGGACTCACCTAATAATTCGATAATAAATTTCACCCTAGTTTGGGGTTTAAGCTGGAGGGAAAAACCACTTCTGATTAGCCGTGTCTAGAAACACATGTAATCAGTGAGGTTAAAAAACCTCTTAGGATGGAATTTGTCATCAAAATTATAGGCTTACATAGGTACTTACATAGACTCAATAATTTACTAAGATTATTTATATTACATAACTTGCAGAATGAGATAACCATGACACATGGACTATCGATATGTGATCTGATTGTGTTGAAAAAATTGGTACTTCCACTTCCTTGGAGCTTTGACAATTTGAGTGCGATGGGACCCCTGCTAGATTGTGTGGCAACAAGCACCAACCTACTAGAGACACCAATCCCCGGTGCTGCAAATATTCATAGGAACCAACTTACTTTACTGAGTCTACTTGCTACTTATGCCTTCAGTAGGTCTGTTGGTTGCTTTTGCCTTTACTAGGTCTGCTTATTGTTTCTACCTTCACTAGGTCTGCGTTTCTCAAAACTTGTTGTTTTTGGCCTCTTCCCGAGAACGAACTTGTACAACGTGCCATGTATCCAATTTTGCAAATTTGATTGTAAATTTTTTATCCAAGGCAGTTTTCTATGTCTCCTCGAAGCTCTGAAAATCTCGCAGTCTGAAAAGTCCCTAAAAGGAAGTTGCAACAAAAATTCCAAGTTGACCTATTTGAAATTGATTTCAAGATCATTCAGAAACTCTTCCACAAGGCCTATCCTTGAAAGTATAGCGAACCAAAGTCTAAAATTTTTACTTGAGGTATTGTTATATGTCTCCATAGGACTCTAAAATTTTTACAATCTAAAACGTCCTAGAAAGTAAGTTATAGTGAAAAATGCAAACTGACATGTTTGAAACTGATTTTAGGACTATTAGGAAACCCTAACTTCCACAAGGTATATCTCCGAAATTATAGCTAACCAAAGTTTGAAATTTTTACTTGAGGCATTTCTATATGTCTCCATAGATCTATGAATATTTCACAATCTAAAACATCCCAAAAAATAAATTATAACGAAAATGTCAAACTGGCCTGTTTGAAACTCATTTTAGGACTATTCATAAACTCATTTTAGGACTTCCACATAATGCCTAAGATTTTTACCAAATGTACATGAAGATATCACCTCCATCTCCTCAAAATTTCACAATCTGAAACATACCAAAAGAAAAGTTATAGCAAAAATGCCAAGATGAATCATTCACTTCACAAATCACATTTTTCCTAACCTTTAAAACCTCAAGATTATTCCTTGTCTTTTCTTGTGTACCCCACATCTCTTCTTGCTTGGATAGTCTTCAAATGCACACATCTATCCTTTATTTATAGTGTTTGTGTGTTCACTTATGGGGCCAACTTGTAAAATTGGTTTGGTCGACCTACCAAAATATTTCATATCTCCTCAGTCCTTTGGAGTTAGAGGGAGTACTATATACATTGGAAAGGTCTCGGAGTAAGCTTTTCAACCATCTATCATATGCTCCCATTTGAGCTAAGTCTTTAGAGTAAAAAAGGCCTTCAAGTATAGGGTACCCAAACTAGGCATCAAAAAAATTGGGTATCCAAATAATATTTCCACCAACCTTCATCTTGCAAGATTTATCTTGGACATCTGTAGTCACCCCCTATCTTTGACATCAATGACAACAATATTTCCAACACCACACCTACATGACCACTTCCTCAACTGAAGTGTCCTCAAGTCAAGTATAAGCCTCCATGCATGCAACCAAGCATGCCCATGTCATCTAGGGCTGAACTCCCTTCTCCAAGATGCCCAATGATCTCCTTCTAAAGCAAGGCGTCCTCCATGCAAGTAACCAAACTCCATGTGCCAGCTACATGAAAAAGTCACCACACTCCATAGTACTTCATTGCTCCAAGGAAGAATGCCATAGAAACATCCATACAAGGTCTAGCAATCAATGAGCAAGTCAACTCCATTGTGTTAGTCTATCACAGAACAACCAAGGGCCATACATACACCATGCACCCCACATCACATGAAGTAACCCCAAGCATGATGTAAACACTTCCCAGGTAACTTTGAAAGCTAACACTTTTGTTTATATAGATGTACTAATATATGTAATGTAGGGCTATATATAATAGATACCAAGATACTTAGATAGGGACTTACATTATGAATTATACTTTCAAGTATTTCTATTTCTCTATCATTCTTGCTCTCTTTGTGGAGTTGTTTCCTCATTTCCAATGTTTTGAGGAGGCTCATTTCTAAAACTATTTCCACTTTAGGAATTTTTGTGGTTTCCCCTTTTTGTGCAACTTGGTCATAAGGTATAGTAAGTTAACTAGCTTCCATTCAAGTGTGTTATATTGAAGACATGGAGAATCATCTTTTGAGGGAGTGGAGCCCTAGCACTTAACCCATATGGGTGAACTAATTTGGTTTGGATGCTCTAGGTCTTTAGCGTTAACATTTTTTGTTGTGTTTATCAAGCGTCTCTGCTTTGGGACATTGTATAATATCCATAATCATTACTTATTGCATCATGTTTCCTGGCTTATTGGCAGAAAAAACTCCTTTTCTTTTTCTTCCCTTCTTTCTGGTTTGGCTTTCATGGTTCTTTGTGGGACTATCTAATGACACGCCATAGTGGTTGTCACAACCAAATATTATTTTTAATGGACGTTCATGGTCTACTTTGTAATGGAATTTTTTTTGTCATGACGGGTTTCAAAATTCAGAGTAAACCTTACCTAAGCCTGGTTTGTAGCTATATCAGTTATACAACTAAATAGATCATGCTACCAATACCTTAATACCTATTTTCAATACCTCTTTCATAAGCACAAAATAACATTTGCATTTCCAGTAACATCAAACATAAAACTTAGACAAAAGCTATTAATTTGCAATATCTCCAAGGGTTGTGGCAATAGCCCTTTCACCATCTATTCTACACAACTGCTCATTGCTAAACTAACAGTACATTTTCTACTGTCCCAATGCTTTTCTTTCTATTCCAAAACGATTAGTGTGCCCTAATAGTTGCACTAGATTTCTTGAAATGTCTCCTTTTGTAACTGTTCACCTTATTAAATCTACTTTCGAAGTTGTTATTTGTATTATTCTGTCAGCTTCTTTGTTGTCCAGTTGCCAGACTCAGGATCCCAATGATGATACTATTGTTTTGACTGGTCAGCTTTTATTGTGTTTTCTGATTGAAAGTTTATATCGTATTGGCTTGAACCTAAAAACCTCTCAGTTGTGCTCCAAGGTCTCCAATCTGCTTGGTGCAAAACCTCAGCTAGCAAATTACATAATTGTTGACCTTAATTGCAGTTGCGTTTGTTTTGATTTGTTGTCTGGTTTCTGCTTGTCATGTTATTTGCAACTTTTATTCTTTATTCAATTTTATCTGTTAAAAAAATGGCTATGGGATGTATTGACAATTTTAACGATCTTTTACCATACTAAATTTACTATGGTAGTTATGATACTTCATTTCTAAGTAACAATAATAATGTACTGCCTATGGGGTTGATTGGAAAGTGTCAGTATGTTTTACAGCCTCATATTAACTATTGTAGTCATATACTTAATTCGGTTAAAACAATATAACAAACAATTTGGATAAGTTGAACTATATACTTATGCTCAAGGACACCATGTCTGATAAACTTGAATGTATGCACAGATGGACCTTACCAGAAATCAAAGATTGCTTAGAAGAGGCTGGATTCAATTCTGTGCACTTTTGGATGCGTGAAATGCCAAATATACAAGAAAAGATGGAAGTGGAGGACTATGAAATGAATGATAATGTCAAGTATGAAGAAGTTTCTAGTTTCAATCAGAAGGATGCTTGGAATGCCTACATTGTTGGAATTGCAAATAAAATTTAGAAACGGAGCTGAAGTCTAGCAGATATTTCTTCATTTCAACATTTTAAACGTTAATGTTTTTGTCTGTGTCTTGAGTTCTTTGGGTGCACTGACAACAGCAATGCAAAATCCAAGTTTTGCTTGTACTTTGTCTAATTAAAGAAGGTGATTATCTTTGGACAGTTTGATTTTGACAGGAAAACCTCCATGTTGGACATCTCTATATATACTTACTATAGGCAGCAGTTGTTTCTACATTCCTTTATTTCCTTTTCAGATTTTGATTGTGAATGATCAAGCACCATATACTATGTTTTTAAATTTCCATTATGCTTTGTTTAGTTGTGTTGGAGGCAACTGATCGGACTTTGTGGCACACCAAAAATGAACAATGAAGTCAATATTTTGGGAGTTATTTTCTTTGATTTTATGTTTGGGTATGAATTGCCTTTTTGTTTATGCTTTAACATCTTTGGGCCCACTGTCGCTTGTAATATTAACATCCAAGTGTTGCTTGTGATTTTCTATAAGGTCCAAGGAGATTACAGTAATGTAATTGAACCATTTGAAAGTCTGGGAAAAAGAAATGTTGTAGAGATTCAGGATTGCTTGGGAGTGCAGGCAGTTGCTTCACAAAGCTTTAGTTTCATATTTAGTTGGATCAAATTTGAAGTATTTGCAACTGACTTCCTAGTAATGGTGCCGTGTTTGTTCTTGATTGTTTTGCATCTAGAGAGAAACCAAACATTAATGGTTTTCAACTTATAACAGTAGAGCTTTCAGAAAAGTTGATTTGATGTCAGTATTGTGTTTTACGAATTTTACGAATCAGTCGAGTCTTTGTGCAATTGTGTGCAATGGTATCCTGCGATATTAGTAGAAAATTTTGAAAGGCAATCTAAGTAGGCATATTAAGACAGACTACTAGCAATTCCACAAAGTATTCACACTTTCTATTCGAATTATCCAATGACTACTTGTTCTGGGCAACGGAACTAAAAAGAAGTCATCCAGCAAATTGAATATGCCTTGTTTTTGCTATGGAAGACAAACTTAATGACTACAAGTCAAAGAACTTACTAAAGGCTCGGGCACTGATAGTAACAGCTAGAAAGGAAAATGGGCAATGATAGTAACAGAACCAAAGAGAATCCATCCAACAAATTGAATATGCCGTGTTTTCTCTATGGAAGACACACTTACATGACTACAAGTCAAAGAACTTAAGAAAGGCTCGGGCGCTAATAGTAACAGTTAGAAAAGAAAATGAGCAATGATAGTAACAGCTAGAAGGGAAAACAAATTGGGAATAACCCTCAAGTGATACATGATTCCCCTCCCATAGGGTGGTCATGTCCTTGGCTAGATAAATCACAGTTTCCTTAGGGCAAGGAGGTGACAGATGCTTTCTCTATTGCATGTTAACATTGTAATGGTTCTATTTGGTCCTCTTTTGGGACTTTCCGATACATGATTCTCACACACAACCTTATCTCCCTTACCGAGATGTATGAGAGCCCAAAGAAAGTAATCCCATCTATAATGGGATATCATCGTGTCTCAATGTTTGGGCATGAGCTAGAGATTGGGTGGTGTTTAGGGATTCAACAATATTTTTTTACCTTATCCATGATTGCCTATAGTTCAAGGTGTATGTATCAGATTCAAAGGTGTATTCTAGATCTATGTGGTTTCAGATTTAGTGGGGCCTACCCTTCCTTTGATATATTTTCATGATCATTTGTTAATTTCTCCTGTGTTATCCAACTTTGTGGTTCATATTGGTGGTCTCTTTATTTTTATCTAGAGATTTCTTAGCTTTACTCTTTGGGTGATTTCGATGTTTGTACTAGGACTCTGTAGAGACCAATCAATGACTTTAACATGTGCTATCCATAGATAAGATGGACCCAGATGAGGTGTTCAATAGATAGACTCAAGTCCCATCACAACTTATGGGAAACACATTCTCTAATTAGGTAACTCCAATAGTCTCTTTATCCATAATTGGCACCCTAGCTCCTTGAACTTTGATCCCCAGTATATAGAGTATTTTTCTCCTACCCGCTTCCCATAGCTGACCATGCCTACCTTGCCTTTCCCCACCTCTTCCTCTCCTAATATCCTATGACAACCCACTTATCACAATCCATGATCACATTGAATATGTTGATGGTTATGTCACTCACCTCTCCCAACTTATTCAAAAAATTTCCTATTTATCTTCCCTCACTACTACCACTACCAAATATGATTTGTTATAGTAGATCCTTTAAGAAGTTTCCCTTGATATTTAACCCCCTCACTACCATAGCGAGCTTGTCCGCCCTCCATGAAAATGTTCCATGAACCATGTGTATAATGAGGAGTGCAAGGCTATGCACCTTTGCACACAAAGAGCTTTAATGTCTCCTCTAACACAAGAAGGGTTTCTTACTTAAGGAGATGTGAGCATCATTAATCCCTCTACATTTCCCTTGAAAACTTTTAACACACTCTCCTCCCCAAGAAAGCCCCTTCCCCTCTTGGCTATTGTTTAAGAGATAGGACAAGGAAGATAAGGACTTGGTGGAATTTTTTTTAAGTCATTCTCAACACATATTTGCATCTCATGATAATTTGTAATACATGTATTTGAACACCTCCAAATCTAGATCTCACAAACAACTCATTAGTGGACAGTGACAACACCTCATTAGTACATAAGGATAACAACTCAGGTGATCTTGGACTTGTGTTTGTCTAAGACTCGTAGTCTAATATTCTCCCACTCAATCACAAGTTTGAATAGTTATACTAGTAAAGCAACATGAACTAGTACATAGACTGGTACCAATTTAATCTTCAATATTCAAAGCCCAATTTTGGGGATTGGAATTTGTCAATGAACAATGGGCATACTAACTCCACTAATTCAAAAATTTGATGAGCTTGCATTCTCTATGTAACACATCAAGAGAATGATAAGTTCAAATGTGATGTCAAGACAAATCCATAAAATAAGAAATTTGGGTAGAAATTTAATATTTGGGTAGTTTATTATCTTGCTTCAGTGACAACGCAAACATCGAATCACTATCCACACCATAGTGACTAGAAGCAATTACATCATCAACATTGGTTGTTAAATCACAACCATATCTTTTGGAATTGTAAATGACATGTTCTGCTTATTTGAGGGCACCTTGGATAATGTAGCAACATTAAGAAGTAGAGCAAGCAAGTGATAACACTTCTTATTCATGACCATTTAGGGTGTTTCACCATTCACACCACTCACATCATTTGTTACAATGGCATGGCTTCACTTGCATAGTCTGTGATATTAAACATCCCATGTAAAAACTACCATGGGACATTCAATTCAACAATCTCCATCTTATGAATATGTGGGTCTTATGTGCCCAAAGATCATATAAATGTATTATGGAAGTGGATATATGAATTAATGCATAAATAAAAAACAAAATATTACCCTTTTCCTCTTTATTTATATCCCATATTCTAGATACAAATAAATTTTCTTCAAAATACATGGTAAAACAATTGCATACTAAACCAACAAGAAAAAGAATGATGACCCGGTCTTTGTCTCTGTCTTTTCCATTACATTGTAGATTTGTGTATTTGCTTCCACCATAGGCTACACTCCCATGGATCATTGCTTTTACCACACGATCTTACACCCAAAGATGGAAAATCCAAACACTCAAGTGAGGACTTGCATAACTAGGAGGTTGGCCAATGTTCATCAATACTCCCTTGCATTTTAGACAGATGATGGACCTAAGTCATGAGGGGATTCCTTATTAAAATAAAGAAGGAAAAAAGTGGGCTTGGAGATGATGGATGGAAGGAGAAATCCAATGCCTTATTGTTTGGGCTATGAAGTCATATTGCATGTAATCTAAGAGTGGTGTTTTGCTAAAAGATTTGGCAAACAGAATGTTACAAGGTAAGAAGGGAATGGACTCACAATAGGATCTCCACAACCAAACCAAATAAAAGAGCAATTATACTTGCAATAAACATTAGGGCTTTAAACCACTTCCCTCTAAGACAAGGTGCATGCTTTTCACTCAAAATAGGAAAACTAGGGCTATAGTTCCTATCCTTAGAAACAAGGTGCTTCTAGACTTAGCTTTGACAATGTAAACCACATATAAGATCTACAAAAGGTTCGCCTAGAACATATCTACCACACACAATAAATTGTACATAAATGACAATTTTGCTTAGACAAAAGCTACCTTCATTACAATGTTTGGAGCTAGTTTGTTGACAAGTTCTTCCATTAATCACTAAAATTCAATCCAAGTTGCAAATGGAGATGGCACACTCTTGTATAGGTTTGAGCTCTAACTCCTAAACATAAAATATGATTTTTTTTTTCTTAGATCCACTTATCTCTCCATAAAACACAAAAAAATATAAATCTCTTTCCTACCAAAAGTAGTAAGAAGTTCGTTTAGATCAACTTCCTCCAATTAAATGTTCTACAAAAAAAAAAAAAACTATATTTATCTAACTAACTCCAACATCCAAGTTAACAATGATAGAATAGTGGAATTAGTTGCAATAAATTTCCAAATTAGCCAAGAGGTTAATAGCCTCTTTGTCAAGGTTAACTAACTCCTAACTACCTCCATGATCTCTTTCTTAAACAATAAGAAATTAACCTTCAAGGTGGGTCTCTCCAACAACTCATCTCACAAAGAAATCGGTTTCCAAAACACACTTACCATAATAACCATGTGCACTTAAAATGGACTCACTCCATGATACAATAAATGTTTCAAAAATTGAAGGCTTGTGTCCAAAGTGTTTTTGTATTACACCATACTAGAAATTTATTGCATGAGAAAGCTATATAATGGATGGCTTCATGGATTTTATGAGCTGGAAAATAATCGGCAACGTGATCCTTGTCACACACGCATGCCAACTTTGACTTAGGCTATAAACATCCCTACAAATTTTGACTCATGTCTATGTGAACCAATTATGGTGACTTCATAAAATTGGTGGCTCCATCCAAAGACAATTTATATGGCAGCCCATCTTTTGTTGAATATGCATTAGCGCCATATGAGCTTTCATTGTTATGGTTTGGTGGCTAAGTGAAGGCAACTTCACTATGTGATGACCATAGACAAAACATAAAACATGTCATTTCTTAGGTTAAAGGATTAGTTAGTGAATATATCAACTTCTTTAATTTAAATCCATACAACATCCTCCATGTCATACGCCAATTTATACAAGTCAGTGGCTTCTTGCATTTATCACAGTGGTTTGGCTTAGTAGATAACTTAATGTGGGGGTAGCCCCTTGTATTCATTTCTTTGGTGTCCTATTCAAATGCAACTGAGGTTGTTAAGGAAATAGTTTAATCCCTTCACAACTGGATTCATGGCCCTCTTTACATATGATGTGTGAACTCATATTGGGAGTGTACATGTTTTGCATTTTGATTTTCTAGTTGATCTCACCATAATCCAAAGTCATAATAATGAACTAAGATCACATCATTGCCTTTCTTTTGATCTTTACTTCGGCATGTTTCTGTGAGTGTTTGACCATGCTAACCATAAGTACATAACCATGATCCACCCACCAATAGCATATATTGGCATCAAGGATAATATCACTAGTTTTTATCTAAGCATCATGTGTAGCCATGAAAAAAGAATTAGGTATCAAGATAATTTGCCACATAACCACTAAACCAATCATGCATTACCACCATGATGAAGTAAGATGATCCCCAACCATCATAGACAATCTCCAAGCAAGAAAAATGGAAGGTATGTGTCATCCATGTAGAAGTTACCCCTGCAAAACCTATCATGTGTCAATAAGAATTACAATTTACCACTTATGCCAATATGAGGTGTAATGGCTACCATGAAGTCATCAAGCCCCTTAAGATAAAGTAGCTATGTTACCATCTTAAAAAATAGAACAAGCAATATGAGAACTTGGTGGAAAAGGCTTTAAGACTTTTCCAACACATATGTATCTCATGAGGCACTCCCACAACCCCTGGGTTACTAGGTTTGTGAGGAGTTGAATAAAAAAAATGGAGCTTTGTGGGTAGTGTACGCAAGTGGTGGGTTTTGTACCCAAGGTTGTGGGCGCAAGACCAACATGAAAATTGATATTTTAATCATTAAAAGCACAAGGGGCACTTTTGAAGTACTAAGGGGCACCTAAGGCTTCAATGATATGGTGAAAGATAAAAGAAAGAAATCTCATTTCTTATGTTAGTTAGGTTTTGACAAGTTAAACTCAAGTCGACTTGGGTTAAAGGTCACGCCCCTTGGTAAAATGTGAGACCACCAAAGACACTATAAGTAGAGGAGACATTGAGATAATTTGTCACATCACAAGTGCAATGATATCTTAAGAGGACAACTAGCAAAGGGTGAATCAGTGATCCTTAAATAAGTCGCAACATTAAGGGAGTAAGAAATATGTTTTGTTTTGAGTTTGTTTGAGCTTAAGGAGGTCTCCTTTCTGTTCTAGCCAACTGAGAATTCTATGAAGAAAGGTCTGGAAAAAAGTCAAGCTTGTTCCGTTCTGTGGAGAGGAGGGCCAAAGCCCTGAAGGTTGCGAAAAGAGGGCTTAAAGGCATATGACATTGTGGATTAGAAGGTCGAGGTTCCTAAGGACCCACCGCATAGAGAAAAGGGCCTTTGAGACCAAGATCTAATGTGCTACAAAACTTAAGAGTGAGGCCGAAAATTCTGTTATGTGCTTGACTTGGAGGCCGAAGTGAGTAAGGCCTGTGGAAGGGTTGTAAGGTGTTGACATTTAAGGAGATGTGTTGCTAGGTTTGATGGTTTGAGGTCTGTCCAAAAGGTTTTTCGACAGTGCCCTAAGTTATGTGATATTTGGTGTGTCAAATTCACAGGTGTGTGGGTTTCCAAGACCCTAAGTTTTGTCATCTCTGGAGCAGTAAAGAGACTGATAGAGAGGAGACGTTGGAAGCCCTAAGTCTGATATTTTGGAGCAGCAAGAATTCAGTTAAGAGCGTTGGTTGGTGATGCCCTAGTTTAGTGAGTGCAATTGGGCATATCGTTGACAAGAGTGTTGGAAATGTGTTCACTACTGAGAGGGGCGGGTGAATCAATATTGACTGTGCTTATTAACTTTTAAAATCATTTTCCAATTACTGAAACACAACATTCATTAACCCATAAGTAGATTAAATGATATATCAAAACACATGAGAAACATGCGAAATAACCAAAGAAAAGTGCACAAGAGGACATAAGATATTTCTGATGGAAAACCTTTCCAGGTCAAAAACTACCCTTGTTGTTGCTTCGCTGCTCAATATATTTTATTAATTGTCAATCAAATCATTACATAGAGAGTACAATATGGCAACTATCTGAAAGGAACTTTGATCTCTATCTCACGACAACACTGACCACCATTCATTGGAAGCCTCCATGACCATCGAGCCTTGCCCAACTCCAATTATACTTGTGAAGAAATATGTTCTCATTGTTTGTTTTGCTGGAGCACCTACCCCACTTCTCTATGTGGTTCACCTTTCATGCATTTTCAAACTGGAACCCCAGAGCTGCTCAACATGAACATCACAAGAACAATATCTTCATAACACATTATTAACACTCTCAATACAAAATATCAACCATTGAATCAAACTCAACTCTTAGCCCTCTCTCACATCCATACATCATCCTCAACTTACATAGCCTCAATATGTTAGCTGTAAATAATCTAGATGCAAAAACTCAATGATGCGATCTAAATTTGCCATATAAAAACATGAGACACTACTGCAGCCAATCTATCACAATCATATTAGTAGCATATATAAACTCAAATAAAAAATTTCCCCTACAATCACAAACACATTAGCAAACTCCTTGGTAACCCTATCACTTTTCTTCTGCATACAAATAGTCTTCATCCATGAATACTTTTGTCTCTGCTACTACTACATTGCCATGCTCACTCTGCTACAACAAATTCACTCTTCTCACCACTGGCTCTCTAAAAACACTATGACAATTTTCTCACACAAGAGAACCCACCAATCACCTCATGATCTCCATCTATCTGTAATCTTCTATAATGGTTAAATCAATAATTACAATTTTGTAGTGGAGCTTTGTTCATATGTTGGAAGTGGTTTGGTTCATTGCTTTTTGACTCAATCTAGCCACTAACTTCACTTACCAATGAATATTCTCTTTTAACCATCTTTTATAACTTCAATAACCTTTTTCCAACCTTTACATAGTGAGTCTCAAAGAAGACAAGATGGAAAAACAAATAAACGCCTGATGTGCGTGAGGTATGCAGAGTAAATTTTGTGTTTTCCTTCAGTCGCACGCACAAGCTTGTGAGAATTAGACTGCAGTCGTTCCCACAATGCAATGAACCAACGACTGGAATCTAAACAACCTTATGTAAGACATTAGGAACCCATTGTAGCCACTGCAACACTCCAACAATCCACTGTCTCAACTCCATAATTATCACAATTCAAACTAGGTTGAGTTGAATGTCATCTATCAGCTGCACTAACACTTAATCCATTAAACTTCTCCACAACTACTCTAACATCTGCATGACCTTCACGCCATCAATGATAGACCTTGCAACTTATCATACAAGCTAAAACTCATCCACACACACACCGGGTACCATAAACATAACTTAACAGTCTCCATCATTCTCAACTAGGTGTAGCAACTCCACACTTTGCCAAGGCATCCACACACAAGTCAAATACTTGCACTAACATCTACAAACATTGAGCTAAGGTCTACAACCAATGCACAAGCCAAGTACCATCTCACTAGCATAAGCCTAGTACATGTACCAATCAACCATGTGCATAAACAAGACTCTGCATCACATGCTACCAGGTTGACATCAATGCCAACCAACAATACACCAATATTGCTACTAGGTTGACATCAATTCAAACCAACAACTGAGCCATAATTGCAACAATCTCCCCCTTTGGCATTGATGGCAACCTTGGCTGAACCATCCAATTGGCCTCTGAAAAACTCCTCACTCACTTTGATGTCAAAGGGTTGAGCTCATCCAAGTAACCATATTTGAATAGACAATACTCCCCATGGACACTAATTGGGTCAGATCATAATGCATTAACAATCAACAACACTCCTCATGGTAGCATGAAAACAAACAACAACAACGATAACACTCACTCTCCTGAGGAAGTAGCAAAGGTATCCATGAACGCCACTCTCAACCAACAATAGCAACAATCAACTTAACAACAACATGAGCATCAACAATAAAATACCATGAGTAACAACACTCTCTTCATTGACAACACAACATAACCCTCAACAACATCAATTTAATATGAGCAACAACAACAACAATATCACTCAACTCAACAACACCAACTACATCAACCTAACTCTCATCCAAAACAACAACATCATAATGTAGCATCAACAACAACAAACCAGATCTAATCAACAACAGAACATTGGACATGCTCCCCCTAAGCATCATCACCATCCTGTAACTAATGCCTTCTAGTTGACGGCTGCACCTCAAGGATCAAGGGACTAACTACAGAAAATGGATGATATACAATACATGACTGAAACAATACCCATCAGCCCACCTGAATGGTTGGTTCATCCCTCATCAATAGATACTAAACACCAATATTCTCTCTCCAACATGACCATGACCAATGATATCAAATAAAATGTAGTACATGGTTGTATAATGATATACAAGGCTACAATATGACTATAAACCAACATACAATAACTCAAAGATGGCTGCAACAACTCATAACGACACAAACTTGTCATGATTCATAACCTTCCTATCACCAACTCATGACAACATGAACTCAATGACTTGAACACTTGATTACATTGCTTCATAAACAAGATACATGACCAAAACTCATGCCTCTCTCCAAGACATACACAAATAATCTCCTTGACCAGTACTACAAACATTAAGGTCAATCAATGAGATGATGAATGATCAAATATATATATATATATATATATTAATATATATATATTATCTCATCATGCATACAACCATCCATGTACATAAGATAGATCTATATCAAGGCTCCATCTTCTAGAAACAAATGAAGTGATAGCAATAGTAACCAATCAACATGAAATATGTAATAATGTGCAGTAATAGCATATAACCATGACATCAACTGAGCAACATAAAATTCCAATCAACATAAATATAGCTCATGAACTTGCAACAACAACATATGACCATCATCTCACATCATCCATAATGCACCTACCAACACATGTATATAGTAGCAGCAACAAACATGCCAAAAATATGTGCACCATGATCACCCTCTCAAGGTAACAACATATCATGTCACTAGAACCACCAAGCCACATATGCATAATGCCAACAATTAAGCAACAACAAATAATCTTCAACTTGGACCAACACTATACTTGTAGCACAAGATTTATCAATAGCAAGACTAACAACAATGAAGCATAAAGAGATCTACCAAAAGCACCATAAGTATAGTGACAACAACTAATATCCTCAATGGTGCCAATCAACAAGACATAGGTACCATGCAATAATGTGACCAATGAACAATTTCCAGAAAATATCATGGCAGAACATAGCATCACATGTAACAAATACCAGTAGCAACAATCATACTCCTCCCATGTGTAAGCAACAATCAATTTTTCCACACAAACCCTTGGAAGGCCATCCATAATGCATATTATTCATTTTTGTTCCATAGGGTCCATATAAACAACACCATCTAGCAGCAATATAAGAGCCATAGACATGCATGCTAAAAATAACCATCAATCTAAAGATAAACCGCTGCATGCTAACTGATACAAGACTATCGAGAATCATATAATTCGTACAAACTCAAAACAATTCTCCTTAACCTCTAATATCTCATGCAATGGCAATTGTTAAATAAATGTATAATCATGAGAAACATAGAAATCTCCTCCAAACAATCTCATGGACCATGATGCCATCAATAAACCACTAGAAAATGAAAGCATGTGAGGTGTTCCCCTGCACATGTGTCATCTCTAAATAATCTCTTGCAACAACAAGAGTTAGTGCTACAAAATCATGAAAACCATCTACAACATAATACTCATTCAAACTTTCCAATATGGCAACATTTGTAATGATCCACATGCAATCCATAATGCAACCATATGCTCCCCCTGAGATCACGCAAACCTCAATTTTTAGTGGGAGTGTTTTGCTGCGCCTTTATTCTTCAAATTTTGTGAGGTTGATCCTTGGCATGCATATTCTTATTTGGCTTCTTGACTAATTGGCTTTGCATTACTCTCTTCCTTTGATTTGATTGCCTAAAACACATGGGAAACTTGCAATCCTTGGCCTTATATCCCACATTATCACAAACATAACATCTAATGTGCCCAAGAAACATCGAAAAATGTTCAGATCTTTTGTTGATTTGATTTCTATTTATTTCTCTATTGGTCCTACAATCAACACTTTTATGACAAAAATCACTACATAAGAAACAATACTCATAAGAGAATTTTTTATACCTGAAAAATGAAGGCACTAATCTTTGAGGATGCTCCTTATTTGGTTGCTTATTTTTCTTGAAATGATTCATCTTTTTGTTCTTGCAATTGACTTAAATATGCCCAATTTTTTTACGGCTAAAACACTCAACATTTCTCATATATTTCCTTGGCACATTTTTGGGCTCTTTACTTGGCACTTGATTTTGATGATGATTTCCTTTATTGCTGCTCAAATTTTTTGCTTTGGGCTCTTCATTTTCTACCTCATTTTCCCTCTTAACGCTTTCTTCTAATTTTGATTCTAGTTTCTTACAGTGGCTAATTTGATTTTTGAGGTGGTTTCCAATCTCCTCTTCAATTCTCCTTGCTTTCTCCAATTAATTTTTCAAATCGTAATTCTCTTCTTTGAAAGTATGCTCTCTCTCTTCAAGAATCTGAAGAAGTTTTTTCAGATCTTTGTTCTCCATCTTAAGTTCTTCTATCGACCTTGCTTGAGCTTTGTTTTTGGCTTCAACGGTCATTATTCTTCTAAGCTCTTCACCTTCAGATCCCTACATTAGAAATACACCTTCTGTTGGAAATAATACTGAGAGAGGGTGGGGGGTGAATCAGTATTAGCAACTTAACAATATTTCATTTCCATAAACAGATTTATATACGCTACTTCTGTTAATGAAACTTGCATGTATACGCAATTGTGTTTAGAGCAACCAGTGTATACCTTGCAAACTTATAATTTAGTTAGTTGATCTTTAATCTGTGTATCAGAACCATATAACCAGTAATTAGGTGCAGTAAACAGAACAGACAATCACACACATGAACACAAGATATAAGGTGGAAACCCAATGTGGGTGAAAACCACCTGCTGCAATCATCTCTATCTTTGTTTAATAAGAAACTTCTTTTTACAAATTTTGTACTGGTGCAGCCTTATACCAGTGTGCAGGCTTCTACCTGTAGAAGGCTTCTCTCATTCTCCAACTTTTCTTGGAAGGGAGCTACAACTCCGTTAGCTCTTGTACTAGCTGATGTGTTTACTAGTACATAGGTGCTGACCTACAGAAGGCTACAACCTTCTCTTTTCTTTTAGGGACCACGTTTCATTAATTTTCAGTCTGGATCCATCAATAACATCAATCAATCATCAAATATATCTGCATCAATCAAACTCCTTTGCACTAATTGAATCAACCAATCACTTCTCAGAACGCTGTAACCAGAATACAGAAACAATAACCAGAATCCATGCTATAACCCAGAACACTGCAACAACAAACAGAAGTAGCTAAAGCTTATTTTATTAGGTATACGCTACTGCAACACGTCGAACTTGCGTACATACGCAGTTTACTCAAGGCGAACCTGCGTATACGCCCTTTTGATATGTACACCCAGCGTGTATATGCGCCTTTGTTAAAGTGAACCTACATACAGATCTGTAAATGATGATTTAAACTTTACAACCACTTCAGACATCAGTTATACCCAGATCGTCATATTTACAGATTATAACATGCGCCATTTATTCAGATAAGAAATCAAAACCACACAAAGATACTTTTCTTCAAGCCTTAAGATTTTGACCCCTCAATAGAACTTATCCTTCATCAAGCACTCAGGTTCCTCCTTGATTCAGCTCTAGCAGTGCACCATAACCCAATAACCAGTATTCTAGATCTTGCTCTTCATTAGATATTCAATTCATGAGTGCCTTTGCCTAATTATTTTCTCCTCCTTTTATAGTCTTAGGCCTTACTCAATACCATGGTCCAAAATCACTTAGAATGAATACCTTGGACCAAATACCTAGGGTCAATCACGTCAGACAAGATACCTTGGACCAATACCATGGATCATAATACCATGGACCAAATACCATGGACCAAATCCAAGTTTTCTATCATGTATGCGCCTTTCCTTTCATGAAAGTGCGTGTGTATGCATACGCACCTTTTGGTCTGCAAACCCGCGTGTACATGTGGCTTGGTCAACTGGACCCTGCGTATACCTCTCTTTCTTCATTCTATGAACCTGAACTGAGATCTATCATCTGAGTGAGTTTCCATCAAGGACAACACCTGTGTCATAGTGCCAAATCTGAGTCATAATGCCAACAATCTCCCCCTTTGGACTTGATGGAAACCCCAAGTCACTCTCCCCCTTTGTCATCAAGGGCAAAGGGTTATGCTCCCCCTGAGTACATGCTGAATTCTCTGATATGTGGAAGAGAGTTGTCCATGCTCCCTCTGACTGCAAGCAAGGTCTGCAAAAAGATGTTATACATCATAAATGACCTTCCTATCTCCAAAGACTCATACATGCATCCATCTCCCAACCAAGTGGGGATATACCAAGATTGACTCATCCACCCAACCAAGTGGGGATATACCAAATGTTTATACATGACAAAACAAGAACATTACATCATCCATCCCATGCATAGTGGGGAAAGAAAATAGGTCATTTCATGACCTTGATAATGAAAGATATACATGATATGGAAACAAAATATCTAAAACAAGACTATGATAGTTATCAACAACTATCATCAATAGCATCTGTCAATCACCATCCAGACCAACAACCATGATCTTCCTCTGCACCTGTTCCACCTGAATCAAAACAACTTGTGAATTTGTACCAAGATCTTCTAAGATAATGCCAACAATGCATTATTAGAAGTATATGCTCCCCCTGAACCTATGCCAGATGATCACTGTCAGACCCATATCAGAATCTTTTCATCCCGAGTCAGGCACACTGATATTCCTCAAACCAACATATACGCGACTGTATCCACAGCAACAGGCGTATGTACACGAATACGCTTCATGAAACTCGCGTATAATCACTGTTCTCTGAAACAGATAACTGTCAACGACAAGATGATGCATCAACTACTCCCAGCTTCTGTCCGAGGTATTCAAATGTCTCTCTGGGCAGTGGTTTGGTGAATATATCAACAACCTTGTCCCTTGGAGGGAACATGCTCCAATTTGACCTTTTGTTCAAGCATTTGTTCCCGAAGAAAATGATATTTGATAGGTATGTGCTTGGTCTTGGAATGCATGACTGGATTCTTTGAAATATTGATTGCGCTTGTATTATCACATAGAATAGAGATGGGTGGAGTACATGTGATTTGAATGTCTTGCAATGTTTGCATCATCCAAAGGAGTTGTGTGCAGCAAGATGCATCAGCCACATATTCTGCTTCAGCTGTAGATAATGCAATTGAACTTTGTTTCTTGTTGAACCAAGACACTAATCTGGAACCCATATATAATGCACCACCACTAGTGATTTTTTTGTCATCCACGCTTCCTGCCCAATTTGCATATGTACATGCATGAAGTGTAAGATCTGTATCTCTAGGATACCATAAACAAAGTTTTGTGTTCCTTGAAGATATTTGAAAATCCTTTTGACTGCCTGAAGGTGTGTTTCCTTTGGATTGGCTTGGAATATTCCAACTATTCCCACTGCATGCATGGTGTCTGGTCGGGTACCTGTTAGATAGAGCAGACTATCAATCGTGGATCTGTAGGTTGGTTGATGTACTACTGCTGATTCATCATTTGCGCTGAAGCTGCATCCTATTACCATAGGGGTACATACTGCTTTAGAATCTTCCATTCCATATTTCTTCAAGATCTGCTTGAGGTACTTGGTTTGTGATAGAAAAATACCATCTTTATTTTGTTGAACTTGTAAACCAAGGAAATATGTGAGCTCACCAAGCAGGGACATTTCAAATTCTTTCTGCATTACCAAAGCAAAGTTTTGTCTCATGGCTTCTTCATTGCTACCAAATATGATATCATCAACATACACAACAAGAATTAGCAATTTATCATTGTCAATTTTTATATATAGATTTCTATCAGCTGATCCTTTTGAAAAACCTTGTTGATGAAAGTATTTGTCAAGATGATAATACCAGGCCCTTAGAGCTTGTTTTAGAACATAGAGAGCCTTTCTAAGCCTTCATACAAGTTTTGGATCATTTCCAAGGACGAAACTATCTGGTTGCTCAATATATACTTCTTCTTCTAGGTCTCCATTAAGAAAGACAGATTTCACATCCATTTGATATACTTTGAACTTCTGAAAGATAGAAAGAGCAATGAACATTCTTATGGATTCAAGTCTAGCAACAGGTGCAAAATTTTCTTCAAAGTCTATACCTTCTTATTGAGCATACCCTTTACAAACAAGTCTGGCCTTGTTTCTAATA
>APFE030942317.1:150166-175292 GCA_000404065.3 Pinus taeda
TTTTAATATCCATTTGGTTCCTATGACATTCTTATCATTAGGTCTAGGAACCAATTCCCAAGTATTGTTCTTTTCAATTTTCTCAAGTTCTTCATTCATGGCCTTGACCCAACATTCATCTTTGCTTGCTTCATTTACATTTTGCAGTTCGACGGAGGAAAGCAATGCTAGATAGCTTGAAGCTTCTGTAATAGTTCTTCTTGTCTGCACACCTGCCTCTTTCTGCCCCAAAATTTGAGTCTCTGCATGATTCTTCTGAACATACCTAGATGGAGTCTTTTCTTCTACCCTTATCTGTTCTTCTAGTGCCTCATTGGTTTCTTCTTCAGAATTAGTCTAATTTGATGTGGAAGGATAGTCCTCATCTTCTTCATAATCTTCGGTTTTTACCTGCTTTAGATTTTTTCCTTCTTCATCAACCAAAATATCAATACTTTCAACAATTATTCCAAGTCTTTTATTATAACACTTATATCCCTTACTTCGGGACGAGTAACCAAGGAGAATGCATTCATCTGCTCTAGGTTCAAACTTGCCAAGTTTTTCTTTAGTCATTTTGATGTAACATTTGCTTCCAAAAACTTTGAAGTATTTCACAGTAGGAGTCTTACCATACCAAAGTTCATGTGGAGTTTGAGTGTTGTTTACCCGGAAATTTGTTTTGTTGAGAATAGTGACGACAACAAATGCAGCTTCACCCCAGAAGGTTTCAGGAGTTCCAGATTCATCTAGCATAGCACGTGCCATTTGTTGAATAGTTCTGTTCATCCTTTCTAAAACTCCATTTTGCTGAGGATTTTTTGCTGTAGAGAATTCCCTTCTTATTCCGTGTTCTTCACAGAAGTCAAAGAATTCATCCAAGGTAAATTCCCCTCCTCGATCTGATCTAAGACATTTGATTTTGCGATCTGATTCATTTTCAACTAAAGCTTTGAAGGCTTTGAATTTTTCAAATGCTTAATCTTTATGCTTTAGAAGTCCTATCCAACACATTCTTGAAAAATCGTCAATGAACAATATAAAATATTCTTCTCCACGAGGTGACTTTTTCCTTGATGGTCCATATAAGTCAATATGAACAAGTTCAAGAGGCTTACTACCTGATCCTTCCTTTTTAGGGAAATGTGTTCTGGTTTGCTTGACCAAACTGACATGATTTGCATATTGTATTTTCTGGAATGCCGATATCTAGAAGATCACGAACCGCCTAGTATCTACATGCTTTTCTTATTTGAGGGAAGCTTAGATGCCCTAGTATTCTGTGCCATAGCCAGTGTTCATCATTTTTGCTTAGATAACACTATTGTTGTTCTCCCTTGAGTATGTACAAGTTGTTTGGAGTTCTTACACCTTTGATCACTGTTTCTCCTGTATCAAGCTCATGAACAACACATCCATTTGATCAAAATACTACTTCATTTCCTTGATCACACATTTGACTGACACTTACTAGGTTATGCTTTAGATCATCAACCTACATAACATTCCTAGCTTTAAACTTTTCTTTTAAGAGAACATAGCCTTTACCTTTTATGACTACAAGAGTGTCATTACCAAATGAGACATTCTTTTCCTTTTCTAAGGCATTATATGACTGAAGTTTTTCTTTATCACCCGCCATGTGTTTCAAGCATCCAATGTCGATATACCACTGATTTTCTTGTCCTTCTGCATACAAGGCTATTCCACATCTTTCTGGTTGCGGTTCTTTCTTTCTCCATGTTTTGGGACCCAATGAAGCTTGCTCCTTCTGAGATGTTTGCCAAAATTTACTCCTACATTCAGAATCTTCATGACCGAAGTTGTTAGAGATAGAGCATTCTATTTCATTTTCAAGAGAAAAAAATTTATTGTAGGTCCTTTTCATGATCCCAGTCACATTCCTTTGATTTCGTGCTTCTCTAATCATGATGGTCTTTTAAGCAACACATTGAGCAACTTTGTGTCCAAAGTTATGACATGAAAAAAATTGGCCATTAAAGAAATTCCTGCGATTATCGAATCTACTGAACTGATGATTGTAGTTTCCATTGACATTCATTCTTGAAGCAAATTGAGACTGATTTACCCGTGGTTGGTTATAGCTTTTGTTCATCCTTGAAGTAGATTGAACCCGATTTACCTAGTGATCTGCTTTATGCCTTTGCTGATGATTGTCAACCTGTTCACTTCTCCTTGCTGCATCAAGATAGCTTTTGGAGGTTGATGGTTTCTGTGCTTGAGATGCTTCTTCAGTATATCCAAGACCTGTCTTTATCAGAGGAGAATGATGTACTTCGATAATTTCATCTAAATTTTTTGATCCTTTCGAAAATCTAAGGTTGAGAGCTTTTGCTTTCTCAATATCTTTTCTCAGACCCACAATTTCACTTTCTAACTTTTCATTGTGTTTTTCCCTTTCAGCAAGTTGGAATGTTAGAGTATCTATAATCATACTCTTTTCTTCTGAATAGATTTTAAGTTTAGAAATTTCTTCATAGAGACCATCTTCATCTAAAGAATCCAAGAAATCATCATCTTGAAAAGCCATCAAAAGTCTATAATCATTACCATATTCATCTTCATCACTATTTGATAAACCATCGCTATCTTCATGTGTATAGTAGCTCTTCTTACTTACATTCTATTTTTATTCCATTTTTCTAGTTCCTTACCTTTATCAAGTTTATCTTTATGAGGACATTTGGCTGCACAATGACCGACTCTTCCAAAAGCAAATCATTTGAAAGGTAGTTTACCTTTGAATCTTCCAGAACCTCGTTGAAGGTTTTTGACAAAGTTTGCTTCTTCCTCTCCTTTTGAAATGTGTCCTGATTCATTGAGCTTTTCTGTTTCTAAAGCCTTGAATGCAACTTCTCTCATATTAGATGGACCTCCTTTTCTCATTTCAACAGCAGTTAGGATTCCGTGCAGCTGTGTCATAGTCATACTGTGAAGAACCTGCTTTTCTTCTATGGTAAAAACTTTTGATTCAAACTTAGAAGACAAGGATCTTAAAACCTTTTCAACTAAAGTAACTTCTTTTATCTCTTCACCCAAGTTTTTCATGTGATTAACAATCTCATCTATACGTAGGAAGTAATGAGCTATACTTTCATCATTGTGTTGGCATTATGACACAGGTTAGGCACTATGGCACAGGTGTTGTCCTTGATGGCAACTCACTCAGATGGAAGATCTCAGTTCAGACTCTCAGAATGAAAGAAAAAGAGATCTACAAAAGTTCCTCTTAACCAAGTCGCATATACACGCGATTTCTATGATCAAAAGGCGCATATACATATGCAAGCACTTTCATGCAAGGAAAAGTGCGTACATGTGGGAAAACTTATTTTGGTCCATAGTCCTTGGTATTTGGACCTATGGTTTTGGACCATGGTATCTCTTCCGAAGGATTGAACCCAGGTATTGGGTCCATGGTATTGATTCTCTATGGTTTTGGACCATGGTATTGAGTATGTTATGAAACCAACTCAAGAAAAGATAGAAAAGATAGATCAATGCCTTAGAATTCAGCCTCTTCGAGGGGGCAACCTCCTTTACATTACATAAATGAACAATTCTTGGATGCTACAAATGAAAAGACCTCCTTCTATATATAGGAGTCTAAGGGGTCATAACATAATCAGAGCCGACATAACAATAATAATGTAAGGGCACAATAATAACAATAGTGGGCTTCTATGGGGCACAATAGTAACAATATTGGCACTACATGGGTATATCAATATAATAAGTGGGTTGTACTAATAATAATAAGGGGGTTACACTAGTAGTATAGGGGCCTAACAATTATTTTGAACCTTTTTGCAACAAATGTCTTTCTTTTTTGCTTGCATCAGGTTCCTAAGCCTATTAATGTTCATCAACCATTTAACTTATATGGTTGGGCTAGTTATATTATAATACAAATGTAAATGTAGTTGATGTATTAGAGGGTATTTGTGAATTAAATATAAAAATGTCAACAAATATTATGAGTTATATATTCTATAACAACTATGTAATAGTAAATGAATAATATATTACAACTTTATAACTCTAATTAAATATTATTAAATTAAAACTTAATATTATATTATATTTTAATATAACAATAATAACAACACATTATCAATATCAATAATTAAGGTTGACATAATTCTTTAAAATTAATCGGTTATTGAATTCCTAATTCAACAAGCACAATTTCCCTTATAAGGCCCATTTTCGGAAAAAAGTTTCTCTAATGTTGGGTTGATGTAGTCTTCAAAATAGTATATCTACTTAATATATCTCCAATGATGGAGGTGAAGCAAAAGGCCCCAAAGGAAGCATGGTCTAGAAGGAAACCCAAAGTCATACATATTAAGATATTAATCTCTATTGTTAATTCGTAGATTCTAAAAAAGAAAAGAACCAAGTCAAACCCACAGAGCAAGAAATAGATTATCACAGGGTTTAATCATAGTCACAAACATTATAGTTTGGTTGATGTTAAGAACAAATAGTTGAGCTTCCATGAAGATGTTATAGTTGATGAAGAATTAGAGCCCTTGAAGACATATTCAAATATTAAAATTACTATAAATGATTACAACTAAGAATTCAAGTGTTAAGCTTCAAGAAGCTCCACCTAAAATAGTTTACCATTTTGAGCATGAAGAGGTTTTTTTAGGCTAGTAATATATCTAGATTCTAATGTAGATGACCTGAATAAATTTGTAATGGCACAAATACAGGTATCCCAAGTCATAGTGACATCACTAATTTAGATGAGGATCCCAAGGAGAGGCCAAAGTGGTGGCGTGAGTCCCTAGTAATATTCAAGTAGGTTACATGATTAAGGGGAAATCATTGATATTCAAGAACAAATAAAAAGGAAACATGCCATATTTTCTATGATAACCAATGTTTAGGGAATTTATGAGTTGCAAGTGTTCATGGAGGCAACAAGGAAAATAGAATGGGAGAAGGTAAAGGAAATAGAACATGAGAGTCTAATGAAATTTCATACTTGCAATATTATCTATCTTCCAGCAAGGAATAGATCCAATCGTTGCAAATTTTGTATGAGGTCAAGTGCAAGGTAGACGACACAATTAACAATTACAAGGCACTAGTGGTTTCAAAAGGGTTCTCTAAAAGTGAAAACATCAAACATGAGGATAGCTTTTCTCCTATAAAAAATATTAGCACTATCTAATTAGTTCTATCCATTGCGGCATGGTTTGGATTGAAATTACATAAATAGACATGGAGAGTGCCTTCTTCAATGGAGATTTGGAAGAAGAAACATATATGTATCAACCAAAAGCTTTCAAGTTACAAGGAAGGGTAAAATTATGGGAATTGAAGAAAGATATGTATGGCCTCGAATAGGCACTCAAGCCATGGTACTTTGAAATTGTTATATTCTTGGATGAACAAGGGTTTCAATAGAGCTCGTAGGATTCTAGTTTGTACATCAAAATCATTGGCAAATATCATTTTACCATCCATATATATATATGAATTCATTAGTATAGGTATTAAAAAAGTGTTACTGAACAAATAAATTATTATATAAGTAAATCCTCTCGCATGACTAATCTAAGGCTCCTATGTTACTACCAAGTTGTAGAAGTTTGTAAAACATCTATCGAAACTTTTGTCTCATAGATGAAATATGTCAAATTTTGTTGGACATTTTCAAAATGACAAATTAAAAAAATGTAATCTACTCATATAGAGAAAGGGTCAAATATTGTGTCCAAGATTGATTCTAAGGTAGTTAATGAGTCAATGTACATGCAATTAGTGGCGATCTTCATAGCATTTATAGTTTCTAAGACAAATTCGAGCTAGGATGTGATCCTTATTTATAGATTCATCCCTGCATAAAAAGTATAACATTTGATTGTGAAAAAGAGGTTGTTGAGACATGTGAAAGGGATAATTGACTCTACTATTTGTACAATAGAAGGAAAGACCCTAGGCCAAGTGAGTATACATTCAAATTAGGAAAGTTATATAGATAATATAAAATATATCTCTAGATGTGTGTTCAACCTTGGGATAGCCGCAATCATATGACCCAACAAAAAGCAAGATGCAATAAACCTTTCTTCAACTAAATTTTAATATCAAGGAGAAAAGAAAGGATAATGTGATGTAGTTTGGCTTAGGAAGATACTTTCAAATATGAAGATGCAATAGACAAAGTTAACACCCTCATTTTGTCACAATCAAAGGGCACTTAAACTAACCAAGTATCCAACCATCCATGAGCATACCAAGCATGTTGAAATACATTTTCACTTCATCAAATAATTTATAGAAATATTAGTGAGTTATAGTATTTTCCCATAGAGAACAAAACTTCATTTTCTTTTACCAAGTCTTTGAGACCTAATAATATGCAAATTTTTTGGATAAGTTTGTTGTAGTTAGTAGACAGAAAATTAAAGGGTTTTCAAAGTATATGTTAGAATAATAATGGTTAGTTACACATTAGAAACACAAATTAATAAAGTCATGTTGACTTTCGGTTATATTAATCTTTATGTTTTATTTCACTTAGTGTGTTTCTTGGTTTATCCCACGTTTGTAAAGTGGATTGACTCAACTCATATGTAACCATTTATAAGAAATCATTTCTCTTCTCATTTATCAATGTAATATGGAGAGGTGTCTTGCATTTCTCTTTATTTTATTTATGTGGTCAAGTTTTTTGTTACCGTGATAAAATATCCAATGAATCACCACATCATATAAAACTTGGATGAAGCCAAAAAGGAAAAGGGACCACTAGGAACTTAAACACCTAACCATTTTGAATCTAAAGACAACATTGATTTGGAAGCCATGTAAGAGAGAAGGTGTTGGAAAGACAATATCATTTGGTTTTTTCTCACTATAACTTAGAGCTCGAGGATTTTTGAAGAATATATCTACAACCTAAAGTGTTCTCCATTTATTCTTTGTCCTCCAATATGGTGAGAAAGAAATCAACTACAAAGTGTCCATTAACCAACTCGCTAAAAATTATTCTAGGAGGGAGAATGCCCCAGATGAACCATTTAGAAGCCATGTGGTGGATTATATTACTCAAATGTTTTGCAACAATCACATAGAGTGTCAAGGATAAAGCACAACCTTTCCTAATTAAGAAAAATATCTCAAGACCTTCAAACTAAGGTTGGTTAGCTAATGCATGGTTTGAGGCATCAATAAATAGGGTCTAAACAAATTGCATAAGGAAAGGCCTAAATAAAATATCATATAGTATAATGAGTATGAAAGGTTATTCCACTTGGTCATAAGGTTTTTCCATGACCAACTTGATGGATAAAGTTTTCATTCCAATGTAGTGATCTCATTCCATGCCCTTCATTCTACAATGACATTGTCTAGGATGGACTATCCCTGAATAAAGCATGTATACTATGGATTAATTATATAAGGAAGGATAAACGTAATTCTTAGGGCTAGGGCCTTTTACAATATCTTATTTGATTATAGCGCAAGGAAGTTTTCCATAAAAACATGATTAGCTCTTAGCTCTGGCATACCACCTTAAGGATGAACTTGATAAATCTTTAGGTAATGATGATCCCTTTACCTTGGGGATGAAATTAATAAATCATTGGTTAATGACGATCCAATATACGTTTTTTTTAATTCCCTATAATATTAAGGAAGGTAGTGATAAAAAAACCCTAAGTTTCTTTTAAAATATCATAGAAATGCATCAAATCTTGGGATTTGTTAGCCATCACCATCGCGACTTATATTGAACCAACAGGGATCAACTTTGGGTTACAAATTATATTCTTCTGAGGGAAATTTTCATGGAGATGAGGTCAATGCATTTTTACAACATTTTCCTTCATTCATCAAACATTCCATGGTAAAAAAATACAATATGACAGTGAAACACAAATTACCACTTGATATTTTCAAATTCTATAATTATACTAGAAGTTTTTTAAAGAGCACAAATTCTCTCAAGGATTATTTAATGGCACAATTTTAAAAGAATAATTTTGTAGGTTTATATTTTTTTGCAATTAATGGCACCATAAACAATTTTGAGCACATATATCTCATCATATCTCATTCACTTTGAAAAATTGGTAGAGCTTTTCCATGAAAGTTGGAAGCATTATATCATATGGTGTAGCATGCCTCATTGAACTCCTTGTCACTTTTTTTTGAGGGAATTATAAAAAATATAGTTTTTAATTTAACACCCAAAGGAAACCACAATATGCCCTATGAAATCATTTCACCAATCTATTCAGTAATGCTCACTTGAGGGCCAATGAAGCAACCTCCAAATATGAAAAATGGATGAACACAAGATAGTATTTGAAGAGGATAAACATTGAAGAGATAATGGGTTCCAAGTGACCCTTATTTTTGTTGCATCCCATGAACGAGAGAATGAAGTGGGTTAATTATTAGTAAAAGTTGCCTCCCACAATACTTTACTAGTCATCCACCCTCATAGTAAAGAAGAAAATGTTTTCCTCAAAGAGAATGACTTTGTCCAATACTTTAATCACCAATTAAATGCTAACATAAAGTTCAATCATATAAACCAAAACTTACAAGAATCAATCAAAAACATGTGTTTTATTTATACAACCCAATCCTAGTTTTTAATTAATTCAATCAATTTGTCATCTTAGGATTTCACATAATTGTTCCACATAGGAGCTAGTCAACCTCCAGGAGATATTCAATAATCCATTCCCATAAATCAACCCTAACTATAGCGTCATTCAACAAATACATATTTATAACGCCCAAAACTCTAGCATATAATTTTGGAGCACCCACTCTACTTGGCTTGAGAGGTCATGCCTCTTATTAATACTACAAGCAACAAATTGTCATGAGATAAAAGTGGTTGGTCCAACTAACACACCTTTATGATGGGTATGAAAGATAGTTGCACCAATTCAAATATAATGCAAGGTTAAGCATAATTTGAACTTGATAACTTTGACTTCTTACAAAAACAACACACCCAAATTCGAAACCATTACATGAACTATTCAAACCATGATATTCCTAACAAAACCTATGAGAACCCTTATTTTATGTGACATGTATTACATTCTCAATTTTCAACACAAGTTTACATCTTCTTTATGTGCTTACCACTAAGGACTAGGTAAGGATTCAAGGGTGAAAAGTTCTTATTTTAAAACACGTCGGTTACCCAACCATGTAGTCCATTTTCCTTCTATTGCTTATGTTCATCATCTACCCCCCTAGTCTCAAGCTACCTGTACAACCTCAAATGAATAAGTATAATCCTATGATCACTCCTGTATGGGTAGAGTGGGTTGAAAGAAGTTTCCAAGGTCTTCCCCATTTCGATTTTGAGGGTACCAACATAGAACAAGTTGTATACTTAGAAAGGACCTTGGGTGGCACATTTCCCTTGTTACCCTTGTTTTTCACCTAAATTCAGTCACCATTCTCAGCAAATTTAAATTTTTTGGAGATACAAAGTCAAGTATATTCCTTAACGTATATATCAGGAACTAAGTTTATAGAAATGGGTAATTCTTAATCTTATGTTCATGGATTTGGCATTCGAAGCAAGGATTCAATAGGTTAATATACCTACGAACTTTCTAATGATGTTATTGTTGATTTTGATAAAGAATTGTTTTTGCAAGCCCTAAGATAGATTAGCGCATAAGCAAATACACTTTTGGGGACACAGGCTTAGAAAGTGTCAGGGCTTGTGGTAAATAATTTTCTTCGGAGGGGATAAGATGCATTATATGAAATATTGAAACTCACAACACCCCCATCTTGATTCCCCACTTGCATTATAATTGATTATATTAATGTTGCATGTGTGGGCATGCAAATGTTAAACAATTAAAACCTAACAAAATATGTATCAGATTTATTCAAATGAAAATTTCGAACAACAGATGAAAATGAATACTAACATCGAACATGAACCCTGAGTGGGAGTTTACAAAGGGTACAGGTGGGAAAGTATTGTGTATTTAAATAACCCATGCCAAGAATTACTTTGTAGAGACAAATAATTAAAAAAAATAGAAATCCAATTTCCCAAGAAAACAATTGATGAGGAAATTGATAGTTGAACTACCAATTCTCATAATTATAGGAGGTAGTTTATATGTATACCCAATTATCCCACTAAGATGTGGTTCAAGTACCCATCAAGAAGCTTCTAATATTGACCAAAAAGTTTGAGGATTTGACTCTTGAATTTAAAAAAGAGACACACAAAATCTACGGAAAGAGAGTAGAGAATATAATGTTCTCACATGGAGAGAGATTATAGATGCATAAGAATGGGTATAGGGACCCAATATATGTGAAAATAAGTTTCATAAATGTTGTTGGATGATGGAGAAATAATGAGGGGTCATTAGATCCATTTTTTGGTTGAGAAAATCGAGCATAAGTATCCCAAACTTGAGCTACAAAGGAAGAGTTGGGTTCTTTTGGGTGCTTGTTGGGAAAGGCATGGAGGAACTATGAGGGGATGTCAATTATGGATTCATAAGATAGTGAAGGGTATCCCTTTTGCTATGTAATATAGCTAAGAAACCACCCATATTTGTGTGCATGATCATCTCTTATTTGGGTTTTAGTGGAAGTATTGTTGATTTTCTATTGATGAAGGAGAATGGCCTCCATGAATCCACCTTTTATTGACTTAGGGAAATATTTTCATGGCTTCATGGTCTGGCTAGGGGGTGGTCAGTTACAAAAGGATTGAAAATATAGTTGAGCCCATGATTGGGTGGAAAATGACTCACCCTTTATCAATCACATGCATCTATTTAATTTCACAATATAAATGTTACCTATGATGTATTTTTTATTGAATGAAATGGAAAGGAAAAGTTAGGGAAATGATGTAATTTTTAATTAATTTATGTTATGGCTAAATTCATAATATAATGGATTTATTGAGCATATGACTCATGGTAAGTTTTTAATCTTTGGTTTTCCTTATATTATGGCCATAATATGTTTATTGACAAGAAATTTATGGCTAAAAAGGTATGGTATGTCATTCCCTATGTATCCTTTATAGTTATGGTGGTTGGTTTACAAATAAAAACTCTCATAGGGCCTTAAATAAGAAGGTTGGGTCTACAGCTAATCAAGAATAGGTTGTCCAAAAAATTAATAAATCTCATTTTGGATTTAAATCCATGGTTTTATATTAAAGACTCGATGGGAGTAGTCTTCACAAAATATCTGAAATTAGTTAAAGAGCTCACTAATGAAGTTAGTGGGAGCAGTCTTCAAAAAACATCTTTGAATAAGTTAAAGAGTTCATTAATCAATTCATGGATTGTAAAATTTTGGAGTGGTTATAATAATGAGAAAGACAATATGTTTGGTTTGAAAATTTCAATGAAGTGTTAGAGGGTCGAGAAATTATAAGTAATGAAATTTAAAATTTGGCCTTTCTCATCTAATTTATAAAGGTGATTTGAGGACCCGAACTATAATAAATAAGTTACCTAAAAAGTTCTAGGTCAAGACCATTTTTGGAGGCACAATAACTCCCCATGATAAATTGATTTTGGAAATATTTGTGAGATATTTATTTTCAGCTAAAAATAACTCTTTGAGGATCTTATTCCTCCAGAAATAGTCTAGAAATACCACCTCTGAAGTTGATTTTGTAATGGGGTTATAGTCTTATATTTATCTAAAATGAATAGAGTAAAAGGCCTCACTCAAATTATATAAGCCTTAGAATAAATAAACCTTTATATTTCCAAATTGACTTCTTAAATGAAGTCTGGCTAGTGATTCTAATTATGTAAATTTGAAATATAAATATGACAGGCTTCCAAATACCTCTTAAAATATTTTTGAAATCTTCTTAATAAAAACAATTAAATATTCTAATGAAAATACAAGGCTAGAATTCCTAACTAAACTCATTTGGAAACCAACTCTAACTATTGAAAGATATATTATTATAATAAGGAAAACTTCTAACAAAATAAACAAAATAAAAAAATGGCATAAAGGAAAATTCCATCGTAAGACATGGAATGATTGGCCATCAATCTTATGGTTTTTCTTTATGGATATAAAAGAAATTATTGCACCTAGAAAGTAGTGATATGCCAAATTTTGACTTATTATATTCAAATAATAAAGACCCAATGGCCATGTATATATACCCTATATAGTATCCATAAGGGAATATATAAGTATATATATCGATACAACCATAGGAATACTCTTATAAGATGTCTTTGTACACGTGTAAAATATATATATAAAATATAATACCTTTTCATTGGAGCAAATCATCATGTGCATAGTTTGAGCCAATTCATATTGTCGTGTACTTTTAGCAAGGAGAAGTTCTTCAGTGGGAGATTTCAACGTTCGAACAACAAATCACCAAGCTAATAATATTTGTCGTAAGGAGGATCACAATTCTATTTGGATCATGGAAGAGGAGAATCCCCAATGGGTGAGGTGTTCAAAAGATCACAAAGTTAACAATCATTTTGGAGAGGAGTTGCTTACACTGTGTGGGGCTTTAAACTTAATTATTTGCAATGGCATAGATAGATGGAAAAGTTCTGGGAACTTCACTTGCAACACATACAATGAGGCAAGTGTTATTGACTATGTGATGTGTTCACAAAGCTTTATAGAAAAGATAGATGAAGTTAAGATTGGAGAGCATATTTGGGACTTCAAATCATACCATAACCCAATTTATGTAAAGTTATCATTGTTAGAAGAAAGGCAGCATAGGAGGAAAGCCCAATTCTCTAGAAAATCACTATCAAGGGGAAAAATTATTCTAACATAAGAAAATTGTACAATATTCAAGAAAATGTTACAGAGATTAATTTAGAAGGAGAAAACTAGTTTCAAAAGCTTCAACAGTCGTGATTTAACAAATATAATTCAATGTGCACTTGAGAAGTGTAAAGGAGCAAAAAATAGGAAATCTGAATCAAATTGTTTTCTTGTAAATGCTTGGTTTGATGAGGAATGAAAAATGACAAGGAGAACCTTGAAAAAGGGAGGCAAGGAGAAGATGAATGTAAATTTATATAAGAAGATACTAAAAAGGAAAAAAGGTGAGTTCATGCAAATAAGGCTAGAAGTGTAATGCCCCACTTAAATCTTATCCTACAAATTTTGTTAATATCTGAAAATATTGAGAAATATTGATCTAATATAAAATTCATGATTTCAATTATTCAAATTCCCCACTTACCTTCTCAAATTGAATATTAGGTAGGATATGGTCTCCTTCCATTATTTCAAAAATATATGTATTCATCTCACATTCCCCAATGTACCCTCACGTTTACTTGGGAGAATACATAGTCCTCTCCAACTCATTATCAATATATATATTCATTTCGCATTACCCAAGGTACCCTCACATTTACTAAGGAGAAGACATGGTCCTCTCCATGTAATTACATCTCACATTCCCCAATGTACCCTCAAATTTACTTGGGAGAAGACATAGTCCTCTCCATTTAATTATCAATATATATATTCACCTCACATTCCCAAATGTACTTTTCAGATTTACTTGGAAGAAGACATGGTCCTTTCCCATTAAATTCTCATTTTATATTCATGTCACATTTCCAAATGTACTCCCAGCTTACTTGGGAGAAGAGAAGTCAATTGTAAGGATGGATGAGAAGTTAATGACATTAATGAGAGGTGGTTGAGATGGAGAAGGGAAGGAGGGTATAAAAGGGAAAGGGGAAGGGAGAAAAAGGGGGGTTGGGTCTTGCTTAGGATTGTGGGGTTGGTTGTGATTGTTTGGACTTGTTGTGTTTTTGGAGACCTTAGGAACCTGTGTAGGTTTCTTGGGTTGTTGAGAGGAGAGGAGTATTGTTATCTTGGTTTGGATCTTTCATTTGGACACACCCACTACATCTGGTTGGACTTGGGCTCGGAGGGCTAGGGAACCTGTGGAGGTTTCCTAGGCTAGGGATTATTTCCTAGTTGGCTAGGAGGTAAATCCGGTTGGGTCCGTAAAGAGGAGCATTCAGCAAGAGCAGCAGGACAAAGGTATCTCCATCAGCCACTGGTACAGGTATTCCTCCATACACTACTCTTGTAAAGTTAATTAGAATGAAATATTCACCTTAATTTATGTTGATTAGAATGTAATTGGTAAAATTTTATTTGTTGAAAGCAGTGTAAGTAGGTAAGTTAAAGCCTCTTATCGTATTTAATTTTAGAAGAAATTAGATCCGTTAGTAGACCTAAGGATAGGATTCTTACACATGGTATCAGAGCTTTGGTTCAAAATCTGGACCCAAAGCCCACTAAATAGCTATTCCATAATCAAATTTCTTACTAAATAGTTGAAAATCCAGAAAATTAGAATGTCAAAATGTTTCAACAGCAGCCCAATGGCTTAGTGCCTAGGGATATGACAGAGCTAGTGTTTTGCTTCAACTTAAATGCGCCTGTAAAATTCCTGACAGAATAAATAATATTATAGAAATCAAAAAAATCTGGACCGACTTTTGCAAATAGTGACTAGGCTGCAGTTTTGTGGATCAAGATAAAGATCATATAAAACCCTGTTTTAGAAAACTGAGGGGCCAGTTCTAGAGCCCAAAGATGACCGAATATCCTGGTGAGGAGAGCGTAGTTCTAGACACAATAGACGAGGTCTGTGTTTACCCTTGAAGAGAAACAAATCCTCTGAGCTACCTCAATCCGAAGCTCAGAATTTTGTGCACATTTATGTGTGGCCAAACTCCAGGGCATTGACAAAGTTAACGAAGGGTCTCATCATTTAAGAAAATTTTCAAGCATTTAAGAGATCCGAATTCTGAACCACCTATGAGATTCGAAGCATCATATACATCAGTGGATGATCAATTTTATGGTATAGAGTAGCGCTTCTGTTAAAATCAAATTACAGTCACTCAAGAGCGGTCATCAAATTACAGTCACCTTATTTAAGGTATATTTTGCAGTCTTGTATAATGCCATAAAAGACGAGAACTTGTGGCAAAGTATCACAGTTCTGAGGCGCTATATATACATATATATACCTGCAAGTTTGATCAAAGAAATAGAGATTGTACGTGTTTAAGTGTAAAACTAAATGCATTAGATTTTTCGACTTCGATCTCGAATTGTTATTAGATAAATATTAATATGTTGTGAGAAATCATAGGATCCTATTCAAACTGATACTATGATAATGTCGATTCAAATCCCTTTACTCCTGCTTATTCCTCAATTTAAGTCCAACCTCCCCTTTGGCTGTGGCTACATTTGCTACTCATTTTTTTGGGCTGGCTAGATTGATTTTCCTCGTAGAGAGACAATCTGATTTGTTGTTCAATTTTAAATTGATTTTTCAAGTCCCTATTTCACTACTACACATATCTCTTTGAGTCAATGGGGGAGAATATCATAGCATTCCTCTTACGTATATCTTTGTCGTCTCCTCTTTTAGAACAGTGAAATCAGAATACATGCACATGGGTCTATGATACCCCTCCATTCTATATATTGTGTCCAAGTCTCCACTTTTACACTCGTGAAATCATAATATCCATGTATCTGCATGGATTCTGTGAACTTACCTATAATTTACCTCTTCATTCACTTGACAAGAAAAACTAATTGATGCCATTGAGATTCTGTTAACTGGTTACATAAATACATTATCTAAAGAAATGTCACAGCCACAGGTGCATAGGCATAAGAAAATAGGAACTCTTGGATTTCCTCTTAAAATCTATATATTGAAATACTACATCAAACTCACCGGTGGTTCTTGAAATCTCCCAAAAGGGTTTCTTTTTGACAAAATAGCTAAATAGAGCATGTTGGAAAAAACAACGTTACATATTCATTCACTTATAGCAGTTAAGTTAGTAGCTGGAGTCAGTTTTCACCTTGTTGTAATCCTTCAGGGAAAACTTCTTTTGCTTCAAGGGTGCCATCAACCTGCAGGATTGTAGTCACATACGCACTATAAATCGGGGATAAGATTGGATGCCAATCCATTCCAGTTAATCCAAATACCAGAGGAAACACAGTACAAATGATTACAAAGCTAGGCCATGATAACCATGTCTTCTCTCTGATCTTTATGATGAATTCCAGTCATGCTTAGGATTTAAGAGCCCAATATATGCTATAACTCACTTTAATTTATCAACCAGGGAGTGTGACATCTTAAGAACACACTATATATGCAGTAAGAGTGATTCACCGAGCTGGAATTGTTGATCAATTTATGAGAGTGAAATTAATGGTTTTCTAATGTCACTACTATAATGGCTAAAGGATAAATTAACGCATGCAAAATAGAACACCTCAAAGCACACATACATCATGCTCCTTTGACTTGTACAATCTTACAAGAATCAAGAAACTAATTTAAAAAAACTCAACAACTAATTTCTTAACCTGTTCTTCGATAGAGTCTGTCCAGGGCAGGAAACAAGAAGTTTCGGCTTTCTTGATTTTCTGAGTTTTGAAGGAAATTACTCGCTTGCAAATATAAACAAATTGAAGTAACCATTGATAGGAAATGAGCTGCTGAGAAGAAATCTAGCAAACCTCATTGCAAGAAACAAATTTTAAAATGAAATGCTAACTTAAATAACTACTTCAAGGAACCCATTAACAAAAAATAAGAAAGATGGAAGTTTTCATGGTACAGTTACAAGAAACCAAGGATGCATCCAGTTGTAGGCTTCAAGAATGGGCCCTTGCTTTGAAGCTCATGATCCCCCAAATATTCTTAGCATCCTGGTTGTCTCCAGTCATTGCAGCATTTTGAAACATGCCACTCTGAATAAATTGACTTTTCAAAAAAAACCATAGCACTAGCTTAATTGTCGGTATGTCTATATAGTATCCAATATTTACATCTGGCAAGAAATATAAGTTGTTTCAAATTGTTTCTTATCTTGCTATGGCTATCATATCACCAGGGACACGCTAATATCTTTACCTATGTCTTGCTATATTTCTTTTGTGGGTAGTGACGATCATAACATTGTTAAATGAAAAGATGGAAATTCCAATTTGACTTCCATTCTTGGCCAACAATATTAGATGAATCAGCAACTGGGCCAGTCTCATAATTGTGTGATATGGGGTCGATTCCTACCCTACTGCTACCACTATAATAGCTACCATTATAACTGTTGGGTGAACAGGGCCACCCCCAGCAGCTGTTCACAAGTAAATAATAGGAGATTTGAACATAAGACCTTTGTACTCACATTTACTTTACATTTTTACAAGATTGGTAAGTGAATAGCTAACAGTGTTTACAAATGAAGAATTCCAAGGGTGAACCTTTTCTTTTGTGTAAGCCATCCTTGACCTTGTTGGTTCAATTAATATTTCATGGTTTGCTTTTCTGTACCAATTTCTAGTTGTATTGGTATCAACTTAATTTCATCCATAATAGTGCCTTAGGTACGCATGTAGTTGAGATTTTGAGTGATCGACCAATAATCATGCCCTTAAAGTATAACATGAAGAACTACAACCAACAGTTAATATATCTTACCTGCATATAATGTTTGGAGGGATCAATCTTGATTCTCTGTAGCCCGTATATTCATAATGAATGTTACAGTTCTGTGGGAATTGACCATATGAATACTGGATAATAGCTACAAATGCAAGACTGTAATCAATATAACAATGCCTTCTATGATGAAGTAGCAATGAATGTTGGGATGGCATTTCTTAAACACAGAGTGGCCAACTTGGTCAACTACAAGTGGGTAAGTGGTTGATAATTAAAGTCTAGAAGTTCCTTGCCAATACCTGTCCAATTTTGTATTTAGGCTCATATATAGGTATGATGGCAAGAAGTCGATGATGCCACTAGGTTTTTGGCTATTTCGACCTAAATATCTTACAAGAGCTGGTCAATCCATGACTGTGGTTTATTTGTCTTAGCCATAGTGAAAGAGTTGTGTGCATATGAAGGAAACATTTCTGGGGAATGTTCTTATGAGCATCATTCGTTAAATAAGATGCAAGTTTTAACTTGCCCCTAGGTAAAAATTAGCTTTTGCACTCAGGATTTGCACCATCCGGGGGCAGCCTGAATGTCCTGTTGATTAAGTCATGATCCAGGAATACAACAATGACAGTTATGTCATCATGTAAATGTCACCTAACTCCTCGTTCATTTTTTTTTGAGGTCTGAATATCGCATTTCTCATTTCCTTGCGGCCTCTTGTAGAGCATCCTTAATTAGTCTCTTGGCACTTCCCTACATAACAATGTATCATCACACATAGAATATAGTGCTTGGAAGAATTTTTTTTTCTATGATATATTTTCCACAGATGATACATGAAGAAATTGAATTTCCTGAGATTGGCCATCCGTACCAAATCAAAATAGGTAGCATGCTCAATGATCATTAGGAAGACTATTTGCAAATCAGAAGCAAAGCTAATATTTTAATATCTTCAAGAAAATTTCCATAGGAAATAAGAAAGAGTAGTAGAAATAAAATCGGAATCATTTGCACTAGAAGGAACATTTAAAATTCTGTATGTAGAAATGATAGATCTCCCAAGGTCTAGATGTGATGAAGGAAAAGAAAATACTAAGGATTTCAAAAGATTCAGTATAAATACTAACAAATATAAACACAGACAAAACCCATGATCTCTGTTTACATAATCCATGCTAAAAGTCATACAGTAAATACTAAGCACCATCATTTCACACAAACATCAAAAAATCCCTGCAGCATAGCTTTACCAAATTCAAATAGTTATCATTGCCGTGTATTCAAAATCATGATTCTTCACTTATCTCTTCCTCTTCTTGCCTCTTTGAACAATAGACAAGTCCAAGCCAAAGGCCTTTCTACAAAAGACAATGGCGAGGAACTAACTCTCCATCCAATAGCCATAATTCAAAGGGCATGGCTTTAGAATTGTGCCAACATATAACCAAATTAAAGTACCTTAAACTAGAGGTATGAAAGCACAAACGAAAATATATATGACTCATGCATCCATGAGTTATCCAAAATGAGTAAAAAACATGCAAAATTATTAAAATTTTCAAGTAGAACTTAGTAGTATTTGTATGAATCTTGAAAATTAGAACCAGTATGGGCTTCCACAGCATTAAAAATGTCATCAAGAAGATAAATATATGTATCCTGGTAAACAGCTCGTGCTAGTTGAATTCGTTGTTTCTGTCTGCCACTAAGGTTGATCCCAAGCTCCCCAATTTCAGTTTGGTCTCCAAATTCCATCGTTTCTAAATCCTTTTGCATGGCACACACCCAAATTCTATTCTAGTACTAGCCATAGTCCATGGGAAATCCAAATAGAATGATTTATTCTATTGTCCCATTTTGTATTCATGATGTTTGTGCCACATAACATGTGCTACCACTCACCTTTACCACACCAGAGAGTTTTGGAATCCCCCAAGAATTGATGACAGCAAAGAGGACTTCCCAGATCCAACAGTGCCAACAATCGCCACCAAATATCTACTTCGAACCTCAAGGTTGATATTCTGAAAAATGGATTTGGATTACTCTTCATCCCAAAAAAAAAAGGTACCATTTTCAACTACAACAACAATCTCTTTGCCTCGCAGTAATCTTTCAACTGCCTTAGGATCAAGCTCCTTACTGGTCATATACCTGTCAAGTCTATCCAAGGAAACCATTGCTTGTGAAAGAGATATTAAAGCTGGAGGAAAGTTCCTAATGGGTTCTTGAAGAATTTTGAAAATGGATGTTGCAGTAAACACCTTCCCTGCTGTAAGTTTTTCTCCTACAAAAAATGCATGTAGTAAATGTCACTACTGAAATAAGTGAATTGTGCTCCATAGAGTAATTATATTCACTGAAACATAACACATAAATTGCAGAGCCATTGATATTCAGAATTCCTAAAATACTGTACACGTGTTTGGAAATGGTCTTCCCATGCCTGAAGTTGATAGCCGTCATAATTCAAAAACTCATCAATTGCCTTCATACGAAGATCTCGTATTTTCATTAATTGATATTGATATCTCCTATTTCTCTTGGATCCCCAACCTACAACGCCCATTATCAGTGCCATGCAAACAAAACCAGACAACACAAAAATTCCCAAAAACCCAAACAGTATTAATAAAGAAACCCCAAATTGCAGAGGCATCATTGGGATGTAATGAAGTTGCAACATCATATCCGAAAGCTATTGAGCATCCACAGGCATGTAATTTACAATCTGTCCAAAACCATGAGCTTGCCTAGCAGAGCTAGACAATCTTAAACCCTTTCTGTGTAAATTCATGATTAGACTAGACCTTATCAACATCACCAACTTCTGACATTGAAAATCATACTGATGGGAACAAATAACCTTAATGGATTTTGCTGAAAGAAGTATCAATACAAGGACATAGCCTTCATAAGGAAAGCTCTAATCTCCAGATGTAAAATCAATAAATTTTGTACCAAAACTGGGCCAATATACATCACACACAGTTTCAAAGGCCAGTGATGCAATAAGTGCAAGATTTGGCCAAAAGCATCGAAGAAATGTAAGGCGTACAGGGTGTTGGTGTTCCACCATGTCCTTAGGCTAGTTTGGTTCAAAAAGCTCAAAGATATTTTCAGCGCTATCACCAAGTGCCAGTGCAGGAACATCTGTCAATTCCAAAGCATTTCTGTAACCTTTGTTCAATACAGGATTCAGCCATGACCATGTAGCCCTTGACAGAATACCTTCTGTAGCATAAGGGGTTATTAATTGTCTCTCAGTGCCAGGATTTAGAGTGCTACCATCCAGAAGAGGTTTGCATAATTTTACTTCTGTTTCTTCAACAATGGTGATGCCTGTACTTCCTTTGAGGACTAATGCTAGCAAAAATCCACTGGCAGGGAACATTATCATTGAAAAAATGTCATCAAGAGGGAGAATACTGTACGGATTAGGAGTTGTGGACGTGAACCTAATGATTGCAGATATCAAGGATAATGTATTCAGAATGAAATTTGTGAGCCACCAGAGACGTAGAGACCTTGGATGTGCTGTAGCTTTATATTTCTTTTCATGTCCAATTATTGCCCCAAATACAATCCATGAAAGTGCTTGGACTAGTGTGTATATTACCTCATGGATAGCCCATTTCATTCCAAGACCTAGTCTTCCAAATCTCCAAATGCAGAGACCAACATGCAGTAAACTTAAAATTCCTATGACAACTAAAGTTGCTCTAAATTTGAGACTAACTTTGATGCTCTGGCGCTGACCCTGGAGATTGGTGTTATTTGGGAGTGATTTTTTTCCCCTGATGATATCTTTTGTGAACACAGGAATTTGTTCACCAAGAATGACAGATAAATCAATAAGAAACCAATGTTGACGAGGATGATAATTTCGCGTTGGGGAAATGGAGCCAACAACACATATCTGAGACACCCTAACATTTCTGAAAGAAAATACTCGTTGCCCGATGATTTTTTTTATGGCCACTACAAGAATTTGAGCTAATCCATGCCATTGAGGCTGACGAAAAGAAGCTTTCTGATCTGGTCATTTCCCTCTTGTAAGTCATTTCTCTGAAAAAGTTAGTGCAGACTCAACGTTGTAATAGATGACTGTGGAATCATGTACACACTGTAATAGAATTGGCCTTTTTTTTTTGTTTCAGGACAAACCGGTGACCTTTCTATCACACAGCTAGATAACCTGAGATCAAATCAAACATCTTCGCAAGCATTGTTAGCACCAGCACAAGTTTCACATTTGCCCCAGCCTCCCACCTGCAATTATAACAAGCCCAACCCTATTTATAGCTTGCTCTTTGACCTCCCAAACTGTTAAGCCAATTGTCTAGCGTAAGGCAAAATCCATCCACCAACAAATATTCTCTGAAAGTGCTTCTAGATGTGCCTCTTCAATTACATTAAAGACCATGGTTTAGTTTGCATAGTTATAATTAAATAGCAGCCCTACCTAAAGTTTCCACAACAACATTGCATTGCTTATTATATGTTTGAAAAAAAAAAAGAGACAATCTAAAATAATGAGAACCAATTGCCAAGTCCATGTTATAATTTTTCTTGTAGTGCTTGATGATCTGGGCAAAACAAATTCTTTATGTAGGAAATAATGCTGCCAATATAAGGTTTTTGAATGACAACATATATTTCTTTACCAGAAGTGTTATATTTTCTTTTGGCATCAATTTTGTTAAAATGTGCTACAAGTCTACATGTTTGGAGTCTGACTCAATACTAATCCAACTACTACAAAAGAAGCAGCACATAATTTTTATTTTTATTATTTATTATTTTTTTTATTTTTATCTCTTATCACAATAGAAAAACATATTGTTATAAGTTTTGGAAAGTTCAAAAAGGATAACTAGAAGTATAGACTTTTTAGTTTTGCTATTGGTGATGATCATTCATCATCAAAGTAAACTAAATAATGTCAAATTCTAGATCTAAGTAATAGGAACAAAATGTGGATTTTTGTCATTTGCTTCCATGGATATTTTGATTTGACCAACCTTTGGCTGACCTTGCAGCCATTACAAATGTTCAAATGGATTTATTGAACCTTCCCTGGAACTTTTATAAATTATACTCATTTCAAAATGACCAATGCAATGAATATTTTCAACGAAAACCCTCTTTTGCAAACTGTTTTGGAATTGTACTTTCTTTCGAGAATGTGTTAGTGTAATATGCAATATCCTTTAGAGAGCCTAAACATTTTTTTTATGGTTTAATTGGGAAGTACTACCTGTGGGTGTATTCAAGTTTTATTGTGCAAGCAATGATAGAGATCACTGTTGATATATCTTTTGGAGAAGTCTTACTAATGTTTCTTTTCTCAAGCACAGGGATGCAAAGCTAGTGAATATATGTTTATCTATTTATTCTAAGTGAAGGAGACTAGTAACATAAGTAATCCATATTTTAATTTATAGGTTTGGGAGGATTATTTAGTTGCATTTGCAACAAAATATTGTTATTAGTTATGAAATGTTGTTTTTATGAGGTCTTTATAGTAAAGATTGGAATTTTTTATTGAGTACCCATGTTTTATACTAGCTAGTATGTATTTATCAATTTTTATACATTGAAGAATATAAGTAATATAAGAAATCTATATTTCGTTTTGTAAACCCTTTTCTGTCTATAAATTGGTAATCGCATAGATTGTATTTACTTATCAAATGAAACTTCTTAACTCTGCTTTACTTTCTAGAACAGGCCATTTAAATATGGCCTTGATCTTCTTGGATCTATGCTTAGGGTATCTACTGAAATTGAATTTCAAAGTACTAAAGGTTAGTCATTTCTTTGCAAGACTCACTCTTTTCATGATTGATTGTAAAAGTCTTTTATACAAGTGTTCTAAATATTAATTCATGTTTATCCTAACATTTATTATGATGAAAAAACACACACACACACATATATATGTGTGTGTGTGTGAATATTTCAATGTATAGTATAAATACCTAGTTTATTGTCTTATCAATGAACTAAGGGTGTTTATTAACACACACAATGTGACCAACCATTCATACAAACCATTCCTGTTTTTGAATCCCGTATTTCACTCATCTCCTTCTCGAATTCAGATTCGGTAATATCCTCTCCTCAGATTTTGATCTCTTTCGAGTAAAAAAAAAAAAAAAAGACAAGAGACCATGATCAGGTTTGAATTACATTGACTTTTAACACGATCTAATTATGCTTATTAAGAAGCTATAAGAGATTGAAAATGCATGAGTCGAATATCTGATATTCTCGTCACTTGGAGGACAAACATAAATAATTAAACAAAATATAGGTTTGATAAATATGCATTGGTCTTTACTGTTATGGATATCATGGTTTATAATTTTGATGAGCATTGATTAGAGATTCATATGCATCAGTTTAAATGTCAAATATTTTCATTGCATAGAAGAATGATATAAGCATGTGTATTGAAACATATGGATCATAAAAAGTATTAGCATGAATGGGATGAGCACTTAAAAGGTTTACAAAATGCACATATGCTTTCTGCTAGGACTTGGTTTCCTATTTTGGTTGACCTAATGGTCCAAAGAGCACCTGGTAGGTGTGTGCACCTATTTTATTTTGTTTATAGCTTAAGTTGGACAATGTGGTTATCAAGTAAGCATATTTTGGCCAGATGAGGCAACTCACACATGTTGTCATTCATGGAAAATTTGAAACTAATTGTGGAATTCTGAGTTCTAATTCATGGTTATAAATATGCAAAGAAATCGACCTTTCTCTCAACTTGAAGGCAAGAGTGAGGTTGTTGATACTAGACCAGCCTACAGAGTCACTGACTGTACATGTCTTTCCAATAACATTAGCATCCAATTTCCCCAAGACCTCTATTCATCATGTATCTATATCTATTTTGTTGTTATATATATGCATGGATGAGAACTAACCTGCATGTTGGAAAGAACTATATGTTAGTAGAGATATACTCTTCCATTGAGGGAAGGACGAGACATCTCACGAGAAAGGTATAATGTAAATTATTCTACTACATTTAGTATCTACTTGATATGCACTATTATGACATGAGTAAAATGCAAATGACAGGTGGCAAGATGACCTGACTGGATTATTCGATGACAAGTCCAACTAGCTCTGTAGTGTGGTCCATGATAGGGTGTTGACCCTAGTTCTGAAGGAGGGGTGGAGGCATTTCCCACCATGTATCCTCCAAAACCTAGAATCGTGGGAGGGCAGTGATGGACACGCTCCCCTAGACGTGTGATGACGATTTCCAGTTGCCTGCTGGGGAAGTTAGGTCGATGTATTCGACACTTCCACCATGTCGGTTTTATCAGTGGTTAGTATGGTTGTTGCCACTGATAAAGCAGCAAAGGACGGATAGGGTGGGGACGGAAGTAGGTCAAGATGGATAGGAGGATATAGATCAGTTGGAGACTCTTGATGGTGTTAGTGTCAGTCTTTCCAGCCTTCCTCCAGTGATCAAATATGCTCTTACAAAGTGGTTTCAGAGTGTTAAGGTCCAATTTTGTCATTTCAAAGAGTTTTCAAGCAAAATTTGGTCACTAGGCATTAGGTCTAGGGTTTGCCTTAACTCCTTCT
>APFE030942321.1:18988-29814 GCA_000404065.3 Pinus taeda
TAATAACATAAATAGATAAATAATTATAATAACATAAATACATTCAAACAAATAAATATATTATGATACTATTATTAAATAAAGAAAATAAGATTAATTATATAAAGAAGGTCGGCTTATACTCAGAAACCCTCATTCACCTTATTTATCTCTCACTTTTCTCTTCTCTGTATATCAGTCCTGATGACGAGTCTTGGTCTAGGCTCGAAACATCGACAAATAATAATGAAGAACACTGTGGATTATCCGAATTCAGTTTCTCAAAAACCACTCCACAAAAACCTACAAACTAAGAAGATTCATATTGTCTGAAAAGGTTTGAAATGCTAAAGAATTTTTACTTAGAGCTCTGGTTCCCCCTTTTTTCTCTGAAAGAGATTTGATCATGTTGAAGTCACTTCCCATGATCCAGGGTATATCTGCATGTTTGTCTTTGAGATCCACAAGGGAATCTAGAAATCTGAGTTTGTCATCTATTCTCTGAGGACCATAAACGTTTGTGACTAGAAAGGTATCCCTATCTCCTACCAGTTGAATAACCATTAATAAATTATTCCTAGAAGCCTCGGCATCTAAAATACCTATTTTTTGGGGGTTCCTAAGAGTGAGTATGCCCCCCGCTGTGTTATCTACTTTAACTTCAAGAAACTCAAATCTACTGAGCCATTTGCTATGAATTTGTCTTAATTTTAGAATGGAACATTTTGTTTCTTGGATGAAAATTATATTCGACATTTCTTGTTTCATTCTATTCCTAAGCATTCTCTGCATTCTCTTACTCCCTAGACCTCTAATATTCCAAGATGTAAACTTCATTATTAAAGATTTGTAAAGGAGTCATTGGCTAGATCTTTCATCTTACCCGAATCGATCATAAGCTTTCCACACTCCATCAAGAGTTCATTCTGCTTTTTCCTACCTCTTTTCTTGCCTAGGTTTCTAGTGGCTAGTCCCAAAGTCATTTTCATCATTTTCACCCCTCTGTTGTCCTACTTATCGATGAGTTTTCCTCTTTCCAGCACCTTAGCTTGCATTTTCCATAAAAATAACTGTTGTATTCTATTGAGACCTTCTTGAGGTAATGAATCTAGTCCTCCCCTAGTTCCCTGTATCAAGAACCCTTCCAGATCTAGGTTTTCTTTGTCAAGAATTTCCTATAGTTCATGGTCCTCCAGGTCCATTTCAATCTGGGTCATTTCCTGATCCATCACCAGTTCTACATCACTCATTGTAGCTTCTTTCTGATAATCACTATCTAGTGTTTGTTCCAGATTTTCATTTTTCTCCATTTCCATAGGACTTCCTTCCATTGCTTGATCTTCTTTTGTGATCTCTTCATCTTCCTCAAGCACTTGGAATTTGTTCTGACTGGTCTGTTTTCCTTCATCTTGATGTTGTTTTGGTCCTCTTTTATTGCCTTTTCCTCGATTCACCACTTTCTGGAAGCTGTTTTTTTCCTTAATTGTGTTAGTTTTTCTCTTGTTTACTACTTTACTAAGTGGACAGTCTCTGAAAAGGTGCTCATGTTCATGACATTTGCGGAATCTGAATGGAATGTGCTCATAGTCTACTGTTGGCACCCATTCTTCATCAAAAACTTCCAAGATCACCTCATCCAGTAGAGCTCCTGATAGATCCATTTCCACACATATTCTGGCAAAGGAGGTATATTTTCCCCTTCTTGTGGCTTCAAAAGCTTTGACAAAGCGACCTAATTTATTGCCTATGGTGGCTAACGATTCATTTTGCCAATAATCAAGAGGTAGAGAATAGAGCCTTAACCAGACCGATACTGAAGAAAACATTTCCCATTCTGGAACAAAATTCATCATCCATGGTCGCATGTAGACTCCAAATGCTACATAGAAGTAAGGCCCTCCTTCAAAAACTCTATCCTTGTCTTCAATATTCGTGAAAACCACAGTAAAGAAACCCTTTGACCCTAGATGTAGGTCAATACTCCCTTTAGGTTTCCAACAGTATTTGATCCATGACTGTAAAGCTTTTTCAGTGAGCCATAATCCCATGAATTTACAGATGATGGCATACGTCTGCATGTGATTCCGGTGCACCTGCAGAGCCGGATCATTTAAAATAACTCTAGGTGTTATCTCTGCTTTTGGTTTGCAGGGTCCCTTTTGTTTTTTGTCTTTAGTTCCCTATTTTTTGTCTTCTACCTCCTTGTCTTTTGTGCCATTATTTTCCTTATTTATGGCTTCTCCAATCTCCTCTTCCATGTTTCTTTTTTCTTCCTCCACAGTACCTCTAGCATTTTCTAGAGGTTTCTTGCCTCTACTAGCTACGGCCTCTTTATAGGAGGGAGTGGAGCTCCCTCCTCTGCGGCCCTCCATATGGTTCACCAACTGCACCTATCTGAAAACCCTCACTATTCGTCCTTGCTATTCGCCCTCGCTCCCCTAGTCCGTACTCGATATTATTGTTCTTCCCTACATCATTGTATAATGACACTTTCATTCAGCTGTTCACTTTAAAAAAAAATAGTCACAAAATTTTTCCATAATGTCATCGTTGAAAAATTGTAAAAAATTTAAGGTTTTCCATCATTTCAGTATTCCAGCATCCAAATTTTAAGTCTTTAGGTTGTTTTTTTATGTTTTTTTGGGTTTTTTCTAGAGTTCTCATTTTGAGTTTATATTTCTTGTTTCGAAGTTTACGTTGTTTGGGTCTTATCATGTATAGCCCATTTTGATTCACCCCTTATCGAACTTCCATCATAGGACTGAGGGAAGTGACCGGGTGCCAAGACCTGAGGTGATAAGTCTTTCAACAATGTGCAGAGAGCCTTTTTCCTTTGTTAAGGTTCTATACCTTTGATCCTATGTTGAATTTATAATCAGCGCTAAACACTTTCAGAGCCCTCTTATTGTCGAGCGATAAAAAGGTGTCTTTTTAACTCCTAATTATCTTCACATTAATTGTCAACCCAGGAACGACTTTTTATTTCAAGAGTGTACTCAGTCTGAGGCGGCTATTTACTCAAGAGTAATGTTTTGCAGTATAGTGCTTAAAATGCAAAAGTAAATGAATGCTTGAAATAAAATCTAATTGGAACAGCAAGAAACTGAAATGTTCTAAACTAAATCATTCACTCAAACAACCATCAATCGAGGATACAGTAGCAATAACTCATTCCTCTAGAGATTGATGTAATTGAAATCGAACTGGAACAAGACAATCAATCTGGGAACGAGGAAGCAATAACCAGTGTTCTCTACAGTTGACGGTCCTGCTTTAAAGAAATTAAAAGGAAATCGAAATTGAACTAAAGCTGCTATTGAAAGTAAACTAGGAAAACTCTTTAAAAGCAAACTATTTGCAATGAATCAACATAAATGAACAACAAAGCTTCATTTAACAAAAATGTTTTATTAATGGAAAGGAATAGCAATGCTAAAATACTAGAATTAAACATCAATCTTAAATGGAACCGAACAGCAAAACTAAGTAATTAGAAATACGTAGAAACTATAAATATAATTGAATCATCAACTTTATTCCAGTAGCATGAACATTAACCGCAATTATTGAAGCAACAACAATCGCAGTTATAATTGAATAATAACATAATTGAACAACAATTGCAATTATAAATGAACAACAATTAAATGAACCACAGTCTTAATTAGACAACGTAGTATTAGATCAAAATTAACAGCAGGACATTTCAAGTTATAATTAATAATTTTATCACTAACGCAATCCAATTATGATTTCAATATAACAGAGAAATTATGTGAAATGTTCATAAACAAAATATTACTGAACAAAACAATTTAAAGAAGTGAAAAGGAAATCAAACCATCACATGGTAGAAATTGTAAAGATATGATACACAGTAACAACGTACTCCACTAGAGGCTGGGCCCTTAGCTGCCAGAGGATGCTGCTAGGCCACTTCAGATGAGAAGAATGAACAACAACTCCCAAATCATATATTAATCATGAAACTGTGAAATCATTACAACAGCAAAAGCTTGAGAATTACAATGGTAAGGCAGCAATCTCCTTTTCCTCCTATTCTATCCTATCATGAATAATCCATCATCATTCTTTAATCTCCAATTTTGAATCCTCAATTCTCCCCCTTTATCTCTAATCTTTGTTTTCATTTAAATAGAGAGAGATCATAGAGCAATTACAACAGAGATAATTACAACATGATTTCTATTACAAAATTGGATTTTTGCTAACCAATTGATCAACAAGAAAATATATTGTCATCCATCTTTCAACAAGAGCAAGGCGAATTTGGCTTTGCAGCTGAGATTTGGAGGACGACCGCAACAACAAATCTGAGAAAATTGTGCTCAAAGAACCCTGCGTTTCTCTCAATACAAGCTGAATTTGGGCAAACCGTTCTTTCAAAAAGTTAATTTGGTCCGTTCTGGACAAAACCCATGTTCCCGATTGTCCAGATTCGTCTTCATTTTCCCAGCACCTCAACCGCAAAACTGTCACTTCTTATTCCAGCGAATTTTTGAGTTGGAATATTTAATGATCAAATCTTCAATCTGGAATTTGTATTGGAGGCTAAAAATGGTGAATAATGCTACAATCAATTTATTAAAACTATCATTGATAAAATCATGCATAATCATCAATTTATTAGAAATAAAGGAGAATAAATAATATTCATCCATAAGAGCATAAATCATTATAAAATGGATTTATAAATTATAATAAATGACATGATGAAGAATGGTAGAAGTGGGTGGAATAAGCGTTCAAAAGTGACAATAATAATGGCATATTAACGGCCCAACACTTATCAGTGTATTTCATTTGTGTCATTGTGTGAGTAACTACAGACCGCCCATTGTTGATCTCCGATTTCCTAGCTCCCTGTTGCTTAGCCTTTGCTACACATTTCTCACCATAGGACCAAAGGTTGTAACCTAGGGCTTAGCCTTGAGGCGCTAGGGCCTATAGACTCTTGTCCAAGGGCCCTTTTCCTCTTATAAAGAATTGTGCCCTTGGTTTCTTGTCTTTCCTCTAGACCATGCGCTTACCACATTGGAGCCCCTTATTGGTGATTTCCACTTTGTGACAATGTGTTTCCCATCACAAATCACCGATCACCAATTGCCTACGTGGCTTCATCACCTTCCATGTGGCACTCCTTGAGTAGTGACACATGTCACCTAGATATGGCCCATTAGGCCATCCCAAAACATCAAAAACTGATGTCATGTGTCCCTTCGTATTGCCACCTCATGCTTACATTAGTAACCACCTGGCAGTATCAGAATCAATCCGATTCTACCACTTGTCCACCTCAGAGCTCATCTAAGGTTGCCTCCACCAGATGCCTCCATGTGTCCTCTCGGAGGATAGAGAAAGAGGTTTGCTTATCCTTGTTTTGTAGTGAATTCCTTTGTAGGAATATTTTTGGTCTCCTTAATGATTTAACAAAGAATCCACTGTCCCCAACATTCAACTCTATCAGCATTATAGATCGTGATTTTTCCTTAAGAAACAAAAACAAATACATCCTCTCCACACTTAACTATTCAGTAGCAGAAAACTCATACATCAACAACAAAAATGACTATCTCGAAGCAACATCTCTCTGAATAGTCATGGTAGCAACAAATACATGATGATAGGTCACAATAGTATGACCAACCATACTTCATTGAATACAAACATCTCCATGGCTGAATGTAAACTAATATATATAGTTTTCATTGTCTTCTTTCCATGCAACAAAGTACAGGGATTCATAGGCCTACTACATGGCTACCAAAATGATAATGCATGATTGTACAATGACAACATAAGCCTATATATAGCTCAACCAACCCTCATGACTTATTGCACAACATATTACAATCATGGCTCATGAAATTATGACCAATACCAAATGATTTACAATAAGAATCCATGATCTCATGACTATAATACAAGGCTCTATCAATGAGATATACTATTGATAAATGACACTGAGGGATGAAGCATAATAACGCATGGCTAAAGTGTACACTCACTATAATGACAATACACCATGTCTCACCTCTATGCATGACATAAATGATGAACAATATGTGCCTTACATGACAACAAGATAATAACAATACATACCATATGAAGACATGTGACAATCTTTCCAAATCTCTAGCCATAAACCATGATCTCAACAGTAGTAATCAATAACAGATAACAATACATAGTGGCCCAACAATAGTATGCATAAACAACATCATGAACCAACAACATAAATCAGAATCATGAATTAGAAATATAACATACCAATCAATTCAATATATCAGCCCTGTGTAGCTATAAATGGCATCAACAATAACCATCGTATGGAACATGAAATTTTATAAGATAAGCAAAATTGGTAGCAACAATAAGCATATAATGATGTAATGACAAAAACAACATCACATCAAAAACCATAATCAGAAATATAAACATCATCTACCATCACGTAAAATCATCAACATCTTATATGTAGCAGCAACAACAATATGAGAAACATCCATCATAAATATAAACATAATATACCATCATCGTAGTAATATCCATTGCATCAACACATGCATGATATCATCAAGTCAAAATGCATGATCCAATCCAACTTCTTATGTAGAAAATTATCCATGTACAACCAAAATTCAAGCTTCTACAACAATCTTATGTAGAATATGCACATAACAAAAAACACATAGCTAACTCCTCCAAGGAACCATGATGCCATCAAAACTATCAAAATATTGGAAGCATACAAAGTGCTCCCCTTGAACATATGCCATCTTTTTTCATAATCACACCTTATCAAAAACAACATCAGTAACAAAAATCCATCATAAAGAAATCATAATCAAGGATAAGCATTATTATCGACACGTCCTAACTACATGCAAAAACAAGATGTGCCATATACTCCCCTTGAGCCAATGAAGGGCTCACATTCATTTTGCAGTCTAAATGATTTATCACATAAGAGCGGACTGCAAAATGTTCTAATTTCTTCTACTCATACTTTGATGAAGAAGAGTACTTCTTTGATCTTGTTTATTTGCTTGTTCTTCCCTTCAACATATAAACTTTGTTGAGTGTTTTGACTCCTCTAGCTATCACCCTCTTTGATCATTACTTTCGAATGAAACAACCTTTGCAGTTGAAGACCACTTCCTTACCTCCATCAACCATTTGGCTCACACTTAAAATATTTTTCTTTAAACCCTTTATGAGCCACACATTGTTTTCATTGGTCCTCTTTTCACCAAGCTTGTCTTTACAACTTCCCAACACTTTTTCTGGTTCACTCCCTTCAAAAACAACATTACCACTATTGACTCTCTTAAGGAAGTGAAATTTTCTCCTATCGCCTGACATATGATGTGAACATCCACTATCAATCTACCACTTATCATTATCATCACATGAACAAACATAAATACCATACTTTCCTAGCTTTTCTGCCTTTTTCATCCACATAGCTCCTGGTTGTATCCTTTGTTGTGCATGCTTATTTTGCTGCTACTTTTGTACTGATGGTCTCGTGGATCTAGGCATTTGGAAATCCTTGGTCATGTGTCCAAAGCTATGACACATATAACATTCTACATGACCAAGATAGGAAGCCAAATGATATGAAATTTTGTAGCTCATGGTAGATCTCCATTTTCTCATACCATATCTATAATCAATGACCTTATGGTGAAAACGATAACAAGCATAACATAAACCATTAAACAAACTTGTATACCTAAAATGATATCCCATTCTTAGCCATCCAAACTGCTGCATAGATGTGTCCAATTTTCTCCTACAAAAGGTTGTTATATGTTCAAGATTATGACAGTTGAAACACTCAATCTCATTCATCAACGGAGCAAATGAATTATGCTTTCTCCATTAAATCTGGCTACTATCAACTCTAGGAATGAATGGTTTTCTTGGCATAGAAACTCCTTTCAGATATCTTCCTTGTTGTTAATGAATTTGCTGCCTCTTTTATTCAACATTGTCATGTCTACTCACAAATTTTGTTGTAGCCTTCTTTGAATCTATTATGTTGATCATTCCTATATTCAAATTTTCATCTCCTCTTTGAAGGTTAGAGTTGGATTTGTTTACTGCTTTGCTGCTCTTAATTTTCCCAAGATGTTGGTCATTTTCTTCTATTTGGTTTTTGTTGTCACTGCAACAACACCCTACAAACTTTTTGATCCAAAATGGATCCAGTTTTACCTCTAGATCAAAGTCTTCAAATACAGATCAAAATGGGATCATGTCAAAGTGCTCGTTGCTATGATTCCAATGGTGTGAATGGCGCATAAATCCGAGTCCAGACGGAGAAGTTAGAGCCAGTAAAAGTTTGTGGAAAACTAGGGCAAAAAAGTCAAAAGTCAAAGGTCAATAGTCAACCAGGTCAATAGTCAAACAAGTCAATGCCTACGTCAACAGGGACACATTTCAACCTAGGAATGAGCCACGGGTCTTGGATCATGTCAGTAGAGTAGGTGACATCGCAAATCGTGATTGGTTCATACAGGCCAATCCGATGCTGACACATGGTAGCCCAAATTTTGCCCAATTTGTCCTCATTTCAAAATTTTGGGCATCAGGGAGGATCGAACCCCTGACCTATCGAAGTGGCAATGTTTTCGTCAAAGGACCGCACCAGACGGGCTACGATGGGACTTGTTAATATTTGCGGTGAGGTTGTATTTATTTGATATCGGGTTTCTCGCCAGAAAAAGGCCAGACGGTCGGGGTCAACCCCACAACCATCAGACCTTTGATTTATTGTAATCACATATATCCCATATTCACCGTAGATCGCAACCATATATGGTATATTAATACCATATCACCAATGTATAACCAATGGAACAACAGAGCCAACACATAATATATCACATATCCAATGTATAACGTAACCAATGGTGGAATGGTCGGGCGGGGGTTTCGAACCCTCAACCTTCCAAAATTATATATATGCAATGCTTTAACAAACCTTCACTAACCAACATGTCAGTAGTTTGGGCTTGAAACAAATTCGTACTAATTTTTAATAAACATCGCAGGTGTCAAACCCGCCATACCGCCAGCACATAGTCCAAGTTGGTTTTACACAATCCAAGGTGGTTTTTTCCAAACATAGGGTGGTTTTGTAGGGAAAGAGGTGGTTTTGGACCATTCCAGGGGGTCTCGAGGTCACAATGGCCAAATATGGTCGAGTTTATACTCGTTTGACTTGAAATTTTGAGCTGAACGTAATGGTGAGGTCCATTTTCTCATTTGGGACTATGTTTTCGAGCTAATACCCTGTTGTGACCACCAACAACCCCCCTCCTTCTTTAGTATCAGCAATAACCTAAAACAAGTGGGGACCCTTAGTAAAAAATTCAAAAAACAAATTGTATTATACTCCTTAAAAAATATATCGCATCGCGAGAAGAGAGTAGAACATTTCTTTATGAGCACAATAAAAACTGCAAAAAAGCAATGCGAAATTCATCGCATTGCATATATTAAGAAACGCCCATAAATGAAGATCTTAAGAAATCTCTGATGGCCAATATATGACATCGCATGTCGCAACATTGCATAAACAGCACACAATGATTTAACAAGATCTGCGATCTTGCGATAAACCTGATGCTACGATCTGCGATCTGCGATATCACAATCTTGACAAAATGTGATAACGCGATAATGTAATGCAAGTTGCAGAAATCGCCCATCGCAAATTTTCCTTGGCTCAACATTCAAGAAAAGTTGTCAGTAAACTAAAAATTGGATGCGCACCTTAAAGAAAATTAATGAATGTACGCCAAGGTGTTAATGAAGGACAGTTTTGTGTTTGTCGAAGAGTCAGTTCACAATGGGTGGCATTATTTTATACATTCGTAGAGCTTAGAGCTTTCGCATCAATATTTATTGTCATTACTCTTTTCCTTTGCGTGAACTGCAAGAATGAAAAACAGGAAACATCTAAGAAAAAGGGAAAGCATCAATGCTCGGAGACTGAGAAGAGATGCCCTCATAAACGGATACCGCATGCAATGGAACCACAGACTCCAGAGCATTTCTGAATATATGCTGACATCAATAGCCAACTCAACACTCAGGGTCAAAAGCTCACAAAAGCAGCATGTTTACAAAAAATCCTGAAGCTTATACCCGGTAAAGGAAAAGGCGCTAAAGGTGAAAAACGCACCAGGAAGGCCCGGATCAAAGAACGGAGGCCGTTTTCGATGCGCTAAGAAAATTGTTCAGAAAGCAAGGTCCCTAACTTGCTTAGTCATTCGCAAATCCGAAAATCAACATAGCAAAGGCAGAAGCAACTTGAGGGAAATTTTGGACATTACCAAGTATATACGCACTTAATTCACCCAGCCAGAGGATGATTCCCAAAAATATCTTCTAGTTTACTAAAAAATGGTGTCAGCGCTTGCCATTTCTATTTGCTTAACTCAAACAAAAGCAGAAGGCAACCAGCCGACTCTTCCCAGGAAAATGTTGAATGCTTGCAACATTAAGGAGCAAAAGCAAAATTAGTTAGGAATTAGATTCGATTTTTTAGAAATAAGTTTGCTTAGAAAAAGGGCGGTCATTTAAACCGTATCCTAAATTTATGTAATTAATTTATTTAGTTAGCAGTATTTAAACCCTTCTCATGCATTTAGAGAAGGGTCCAGAAATTTGTCAAAAACTTGTCCTCAGAACATGCACTTTTGCACCCTTAAAGGAGGTTTTGATGAATGAACGGATCAAGATTTATTGATGTTTGTATTTGGTATCTGCTACTGATGTTGCACTTCTGTACTCTTAGTAGATATTAGAAC
>APFE030942321.1:30140-56013 GCA_000404065.3 Pinus taeda
GCATAGATTAGATGTGTTGTTTTCATTAGATTACAATAGCATAGAGTTAGATTAAAGTAGTTTAGATAGGAACTTTTAGATCAGTAACATCCAATTCTGCACACACACACACACCCTTAGATTGGGAAACTGGTCCCATTATCCCAGTTGGACCTGCTATACCAAACAGATAAGGAGCTTCCAACCAAGGTCTGGACCGGGCAGGTATCCCCCTTGTTGTCGACCCGATTTTTGGGGCTTCAACATATTTGGCGCTAGAAGGAGGGCCTGAACTATGAATGGCACCTAAATCAAAATCTAAATACCATTATGAGAGTAAATCGCCCTCATCATCTCCCCCGAATTCCCCAGTATGTTTAAATCCAGAGTCAGAAGTCACTCGAGTATCAACCGCTGCTACACACCCTAATATTTCAGACCAATCTACCATTGAACCTCCTGAAGTTGAATTTCCGATTCACAAACTTCAGGGATTTTTCGTTTCTCCTCAGAAGTTTGATAAATCTCAAAGCAATGTGACTTCGCAATACAATCCTGCTCAACCCCTAACTAGGTTAAAGAGTGAAAAATTTGGCATTCAGCCAACTTAGTTGCCTCTTCCCACCAGGAAAAGAGCGAGGAAATTACCGCAAGAGTCTGACAGTGAGACTCTTTCGTCTACATCATCCATTTCAACTACCCCACCGCGAAGTCAACCACCCACACCTCCATTCCAAACCATCATCCATCCGTCTACCGGAACTCCCACAACCCCTCTTCAATCATCTACGATCATAGTATCCTCATCTTCCCAGCCACAGGGATCATCTTCTGCATTTTCCTCTACTAGCAGCTCAACGATGGCCCAGTCTCCATGGAAAAACCCTGGAGCAGTTTTAATGCCTGCGCCCTTGAGTCAAATACCAGCACATCCGAGAAATGGCTGCCCAAATTCAATCTAGAAGCAGGCATACTAGCAGAAGAACACATAAACAATTTCATGCTTTCTATCAATCTCAATAGAGTTACTAATGAAGACGTTGTTGTTCGGCTTTTTCCCTATACACTACAAGGGACAGCCGGGTCATGGTACTTTTTACTACCCTCCGGGTCTATCACAAGTTGGGATATCTTCCAGAATCAATTCCTTACCAAGTTTGGTGATGACAGATCAATGGCAACGTTAATCAATGACCTATCCAATCTTAAAGCCGAAGCTAAAAAGCCTATCAAAGATTTCAATTTACAGTTCAATAAAATTCTCAACAAAATTCCCACTGCTTCCCAACCCAGCGAATAAGTACGATGTGAATGGTATATTACTGCTTTACCATCAAACACAACAATCTTCGTGGATAGAGAAAATAAAACAACCTTAGTTGAAAACATGACAGAGGCGATAACAGTAGAGAAATGCGTAATAGCCCTGGAAAAGAGATCCGTGATAGAGGAACGCAAATCTAAAAAAGTCACCTTCAAAGAAGACTCCAAAAAGAAACAAGCAAAAGAGCCTTTCAATTTGGAAGGATTGCAGAAAGTTTTAAAGACCATGTCTAATGAGATGGTTGACATAAAAAAACAAGTAGCAGAAACTTCTTCAAAAAATCCCTACAGAGCTTTTAAAAGAGGTCCTTCAACGGATGCAAAACCACCCAATGCCATTTCAAATGCTGAATCCAAGGAAGAGGAAGAAGAAGAAAGTGCCACTGAAGGGCAGACTGATGACGAAAAAGTTGTGGAATTACAAGGAATGTGGGATTTCATCCTCCCACAAGAATAAGATCAAGAAGTATTTCCAGTTAGCACACGAATCCAAAATCAGCTTGATCCTCCCCAAACTACCTCTAAGAAGAAGAGCGCAAGTCCTGCAACAAAAGATAAAGTCGCAACAAAGAAAACGACCACTAAAGTGACTCGATCTAGCCCAGTCCAAGCAGATCAAACAACTCCATCAAAAACACTGATAGTGTCGGATGAAATGGAGTATAATATTATTGATGACATGAAAAAGACTAGGGCTAATATTACCCTTTACGAATTGAGCAAATTGAAGCATCAACAGAAGATAATGATGAAAGAATTACATGTCGTGCCTATTGCATCTTTGCCTACCGCTGTACTCTCTCAAGCTTCCCACAACATGGGAGGACCTCCAACTAGCGCGATCAATAAGATTGATCCAAACGACATCGCCTTGATTGGAGGAAGATCAAGATCTCACACTCCCCCATTTCTTCTCACTTATGAAATTTTCAACAAAAATGTGCACAATTGTTTGGTAGATTACGATGCTTCATCGAATATTTTACCCAGATCAATATGTGCCAAGTTAAATGTTCAACCACAAAAATCCGCAGTGTGCATAGTTCAACTTGATCGATCTCAAGTCGAAGTGAATGGTGAACTTAATCAAGTAACCATAAGATTGTCATCCAACCCGAAGATATGTCAGGTTATTGACATTCTAGTGGCTGATATCCCAGAATTCTATGGCCTAATTCTTAGCAGAGATTGGTCCGAAAAACTCCATGGATACTTCGCAACCGACTGGTCGCACATGTGGTTACCCTACAACGCTAAACCAAATCAAATAAAGGTTGAACGAGAGTTACACCAGAAGTACATAGTAACGGAATTAGAGGGAGAAAATGAAACAATAGTGTATAACAGCAGTTTCATAGGCAATTACTCGGTAGATTATTTTCTCGGCAATTTCAATGCTAACACATCACCGTACTTAGAAAATTCAGTTTTGTCCCAAGTCGAAAATTTTTCCCAAAATGATAGTTCAAAGTGTGTTAATTTTTTAGATAAGCCTGTAAATACATCTTTGTTTTGGAAATTATATTTTGATGGCTCTAAATCTAAGGAAGGAGCAGGAGCAGGATGCGTTATGATTAGTCCAAAAGGAAATAAGACCATGCTTACGTGCAAACTCGAACTCGATTGCACAAACAATACAGCAGAATACGAGGCCTTGGTGCAAGGCATGTACAAAGAAATCGGGTTGAACGTCAAGTATCTTCAAGTCTTCGGAGACTCTGAGATTGTCATCAAACAGGTACATAACACTATACATTGCTTATCAGGTCATTTAAAACACTATCAATCTTTAGTACAAGATCTGACTGAGCATTTCATAGCATTTAATATTTCTTCAATCCCGAGACTCCAAAACGCAAGCGCAGACCTTTTGGCTAACGTAACCTCTAAGCTTATTCCCTCCAAAGATTTTAGTCCAGATAGATTCTCAATAGAATTAATCTTTAGACCGTCCTTCCCTGACAACATTACAAATTGGAGAGTATTCAATGACGATCCTAATATTGTAAATTTCCTCACTTCTGAAGGATCCTACTCCAATCAAATAATTGACGAAGACCATCACGATCGACAAATACAACAAAATAGCACTGATAATGCTATACCTAAATCGGTGGTTAAGTTAGAAGACATATACGATTTGAAAAATCTGTTTAAAAGGTCTACCATTTCAAAGCTCTACAGTCCAATTCTAAACTACAAATTAGTAAACCTAGGAACCGATGATAAACCACAAAACGTTAACCTAGGCCTCGGCCTAGCCCCTGAAGAAGAACTAGCGTATATTTGTCTTTTGAGACAATATAAAAATGTTTTTGCCTGGAATTATGATGAACTGAAGACATACGACACTTCTATCATTCAGCATATTATTCCTATGATCAATAACGAAAAACTTGTCCAACAGAAACTGAGAAAGATCCACCCCAATTTAGAAAATCAGATAAAAACTGAGCTAAATAAGTTATTAAAAGCCAGAATAATTTTCCCCGTCAGACATTCCAAATGGGTCTCCAATATGGTACCCATTAGAAAGAAAAATGGAGATATTAGAATCTGTATCGATTTTCAGAATCTTAACAAAGCCTGTCAAAAAGACAATTTTCCTCTTCCACCTATGGAACAAAAACTACAGGCAGTAGCAGGCTCAGAACTGATGACTTTCTTGGATGGATTTTCAGGATATAATCAAGTGCTGATACGTCCCAATGATCAGTTGAAAACCACATTTAGAACTAAATGGAGCACATACGCATATCGGAAGATGCCATTTGGTTTGATTAATGCTGGCGCTACATTTCAGAGAGCCATGGACATCGCATTCAAGGGTTTAGTCAATAAGTCTGTAGTAATTTATTTGGATGATATAACAGTGTACTCCAAGAAGTGAAGCGACCATCTCAAAGACTTAAAACAAATATTTCAACGACGTTTAAGGTATGGAATTTCACTTAACCCAAAGAAATCGTTTTTCACATTAAGTGAAGGAAAACTTCTAGGATTCATAGTGTCAAAATCTGGTATTCACATTGATCCTGACAGAATCAAAGAAATTTCTGAAATATCCCTACCTCATAATAAAAAGGCCATGCAATCTTTCCTTGGTCAAATCAATTTTGTAAAGAGATTTGTCCCGGATTTTTCACGAATTGTGTCTCCTTTGCAAAACATTATTAAAAAGAATTCAAATTTTAAATGGGGTCAAGATGAACATGAATCATTCAACCTGATCAAACAAGCTATTATTAATGCTCCATCTTTAGCAACCCCGAATTTTTCAGAATCTTTTATTTTATACACATTTGCCTCACAGAAATCATATGTCGCGATTCTAACTAAAGCAAATCAAGAAAAAGCGGAAGCCCCAATTGCGTTTTTTAGCTCAAATTTACAAGATGTTGAACTCAATTATTCAGACATGGAGAAACAGGCCTATGCTGTTTTCAAAGCAATCAAATATTTCAGACCTTTCTTACTTAAAACCCGTACTAAGATCATAGTACCATTTCCAACGGTAAGAAATCTTCTAGTACAGAAGGATGTGGGTGAGAAAAGGGCCAATTGGATCACTGCTTTACAGGAATACGACCTTGAAATCAAACCAGCAAACATTGTAAGAGGTCAAGGCTTCTGCAAAATGTTGGCTGGAGCATCACAAATTTCTGAAATTTCATCTGAAGAGGTACAAATGTGTGAGGTAAGCCTAAACAATGCAGAATCATTATATGCTGACATCATTTATTATCTTAAGAACGAGTATGCTCCATCACACCTGGATCACACTAAGAAAAGAGCTCTAAGATTAAAAGCTAAACAATATCAGCTCATAAATGATATTCTTTTTAGAAAGAATTATGATTCTGTTCTTCTTAGATGTCTTGAAAAAACTGAAGCTGAAAAAGTTTTGTAGGAACTCCACAACGGACCACCAGGCGGACACTATGCTGGAGACGCTACTGCACATAAAATCTTACGTGCAGAATATTACTGGCCTACGCTATTTAAAGACTCACACAGTCATGTGAGGAAATGTCAAGTCTGCCAAACTACTGCTGGAAGACAAAAGAAACCGTCCCTGCCACTACAGCCGGTAAACATCAAGCAACCGTTTACTCAGTGGGGCTTGGACATAATAGGTGAGATCGTTCCTCACTCTTCTAAGCAGCATAGATACATCCTCACGACAACAGATTATTTTACTAAATGGGTAGAAGTAGTTCCTCTCAAGACAGCCAATTCTGAAAATATTATTGAATTCATAGATCAATTTATAATCACTAGGTTTGGATTGCCATCGGCTTTAATGTTTGATAATGCATCATACTTTTTTGTAAATTCAATGACTGAATTTGCACTTAAAAGAGGGTTCAAACTAAAATATTTGGCCAATTACGATCCGCAAGGTAATGGGTTAGCTGAGTCGACAAATAAAAACCTAATCAGGATTATTAAAGGAATAGTTGACCAAAACCAAAAGAATTGGCATAAAGCTTTGGTAAATTCTTTATGGGCAGATAGAATAACGAAAAAAGCTTTGATTGGCACTTCTCCCTTTAATTTAGTTTATGGGAAAGAAGTGGTTCTTCCAACTCACTTAGTCATTCCCTCCTTGTCTTTAATACAATACATTGATGAAGTACCTACTTCCTCCATACAACTAAGACAAATGGAAATAATTAAATTAGAATAACAATGAGAACAAGCTAAGAAAACCCATGCTCATCATCAAGCACTAATAAAATCCTCTTTTGATTCAAGCATAATGACCAGAAAAAATTTTCAAATGGGAGATTTAGTTTTAAAATGGGATAAGGCACATGAAGAAAAAGGCAAACATATGAAATTTCAAAAGATGTGGCTTGGTCCTTTTCAGATTGTTGAATTCATAGGTCCATCAACGTTTGTCTTACAGGATTTAGCGGGTAGAAGGGATCATTTGCCTGTTAATGGACAAATCCTTAAAATATATTTTCCATAGAAGATATTCTTCTATTTTGTAGAATAGTTTTTCTTTTCTTTTTCATAAATAAAAACAGTTGTAAATGGTTACTATAGGTATTCACGGGAAAGACACCAATTCTCTTTAATATTTTGAGCTTTCCTCTTGTATAAATGAGAAAAAAAAAAAAATTAGAATCTGATCTTTATTATTAATAGATACAGTTAAAAAACTTTAGCCTAGATATGATACTAGTTTCAACTTCAAAAAATTTGACAAAAGCAACCTTTAGCAAAGAAATTGTTTTATATCAACACAATGAAAGGTATCAATAAAAAATAAAGATTCGTTGTAAAACAGCTGTTTTCAAACTCTATTATTGCCGTCCATAGCTTTCTTAAGGAAAACAATGACTTCCTCCCTGATTAAAGAAAAATCACAGCATTCAGAGGAACAATCCAAGAAACACTATATCTTAAAGAATAAGAGGTCTCATCACGAGCCGGCTTATCATGATCACAGATATTATAACTTGCTGACTTTGCCAATACTGTCCATCAAAACAGGGCAATGACTCAAGATTGTTAAAATCAAAAGACAATGGGTCTCATCACGAGCCATCTTGTTCAGCAAGAGTGTAAATCAAGTGAATGACTGTGTCATAATTTGGCTACCAAACCAAGACATTGTTCTTTAAGAATAAAAAAAGAAAAACAAAGAAAAAGTGTCAATGTGGGTTTTTCTTTGAAAGTTGTATATCACCTTAAGCAGGATAAAGGATCATTGCTGGGTAACAAGTAACCATGTCGAGGCTATGGATGCCTGCTGGCAGCAGAGGCTCTACCTACGACAAACGAGCATATTTTTAAAAACTGGCACACAGAGAAAACTTTATTTTGTCTTTACAAGACCAAGTAATCGCTGATCTAAATACAAGGACATGCCTGAGGAAGCAAACAAATTAGAATAAAAAGAGGTTGAAACAAAATGTCATTGATAGGATAAGGCATAATGTACTCCATCTGTCCATAACAAAATTTAGATTTATGAAAATTTTTCTATTTTGGAAGTTAAGATTCAATAAGAAAAGCAGAGATAACTAGTTCTTCCAAGTGAATCGCCATTGTTGTGACCACCAACAACCCCCCTCCTTCTTTAGTATTAGCAATAACATAAAACAAGTGGGGACCCTTAGTAAAAAATTCAAAAAAAAATTGTATTATACTCCTTAAAAAATATATCGCATCGCGAGAAGATAGTAGAACATTTCTTTATGAGCATAATAAAAACTGCGAAAAAGCGACGCGAAATTCATCGCATCGCATACATTAAGAAGCACCCATAAATGAAGATATTAAGAAATCTTCGATGGCCGATATATGACATCACATGTCGCAACATCGCATAAACAAAACACAATGATTTAACACGATCTACGATCTTGCGATAAACGCGATGCTGCGATGCTGTGATCTGCGATATCACAATCTTGACAAAATGCGATAACGCGATAACATAATGCAAGTTGCAGAAATCGCCCATCGCAAATTTTCCTCAGCTCAACATTCAAGAAAAGCTGTTAGTAAACCAAAAAATTGGATGCGTACCTTAAAGAAAATTAATGTATGTACACCAAAGTGTTAATGAAGGACAATTTTGTGTTTGTCGAAGAGTCAGTTCACAATGGGTGGCATTATTTTATACATTCGTAGAGCTTAGAGCTTTCGCGACAGTATTTATTGTCATTACTCTTTTCCTTTGCGTGAACTGCAGGAATGAAAAACAGGAAACATCTAAAGAAAAAGGGAAAGTGTCAACACTCGGAGACAGAGAAGAGATGCCCTCATAAACGGATACTGCATGCAACGAAACCGCAGACTCTAGAGCATTTCTAAATAGATGCTGACATCAATAGCCGACTCAAAACTCAGGGTCAAAAGCTCACAAAAGCAGCATGTTTACAAAATGTCTTGAAGATTATACCCGGTAAAGAAAAAGGCGCTAAAGGCGAAAAATGCACCAGAAAGGCCCGAATCAAAGAACGGAGGCAGTTTTCGATGCACTAAGAAAATTGTTCAGAAAGCAAGGTCCCTAACTTGCTTAGTCATTCGCAAATATAGAAATGAAGATAGCAAAGGCAGAAGCAATTTGAGGGAAATTTTGGTCATTACCAAGTATATACGCAGTTAATTCACCCAGCCAGAGGATGATTCCCAAAAATATCTTCTAGTTTACTAAAAAATGGTGCCAGCGCTTGCCATTTCTGTTTTCTTAACTCAAACAAAAGCGGAAGGCAACCAGCCGACTCTTCCCAGGAAAATGTTGAATGCTTGCAACATTAAGGAGCAAAAGCAGGAAAAGTTAGGAATTAGATTCGATTTTTTAGAAATAAGTTTGCTTAGAAAAAGGGTGGTCATTTAAACGATATCCTAAATTTATGTAATTAAGTTATATAGTTAGCATTATTTAAACCCTTCTCATGCATTTAGAGAAGGGTCCAGAAATTTGTCAAAAACTTGTCCTCAGAACATGCACTTTTTCACCCTCAGAGGAGGTTTTGATGAATGAACGAATCAAGATTTATTGATGTTTGCATTTGGTATCTGCTACTGATGTTGCACTTTTGTACTCTTAGTAGATATTAGAACAAGGAGAGATAAATCATTGTTTCTTCATTAGATTAAAATAGCATAGAGTTAGATTAAAGTAGTTTAGATAGGAACTTTTAGATCAGCAACATCCAATTCTACACACACACACACACTCTTAGATTGGGAAACTGGTCCCATTATCCCCAGTTGGACCTGCTATACCAAACATATAAGGAGCTTCCAACCAAGGTCCGGACCGGGCGGGTATCCCCCTTGTTGTCGACCCGATTTTCGGGGCTTCAACATACCCGTGACAACATTTTGAAGAAAAAATAAAGAGGTCAGCACTGGAAGCAAAAGAACCAGGAAACATAGCTAGAAAGTCTGGTGAACTTCTTTATTAAATTTGGTTGTGTTGATGTGTTTGAATGTGTTTTCAACTTGTTTATGTGTTTATGTTATTTGAAATATTTTCGATCCATTGCACTAAATAACATAAGCAAATTCACACAAAGTCTATAATACCTTTTTCATTAACGGATCAAGTGGTATCAAAGGAGCAAGGTTTTTAAGGTTTGACAAGTTTGGGTGGAGATTTGAATGCTTACTAGGTTGAGGCTTGGACAAGGTGAAGGTGAACTTGTTGAGGTGAATCCAAAGGTTGGAAGGGTTTTTTCAAAAAGAAGGATGACAGATGAAACTCCACTTGGGTCGGAATCTCAATTCTTGGATAGTTTCATGACAATACATGCAATGGTGGAAGAGATGTATCATGAGTTTAAGAAGAACAAAGATGAAGGCACTTCATCACCTAAATATCAAGAAGGTAAGGGAAAGGGATGAATTCTTCCTCCACCATCTCCTCCATCATCACCATCATCGTCATCATCATCCTATTCTTCTCATAAATCTAGTCCTTCTAAGAAGAAAAAGAAGAAATACTCTTTGATCAAATTAGATGTAAAATTTGATTTGCCAATTCATGATGGAGAAATTAATGCTGAAAAGCTTGAACATTGGATAAGACAAATTGAAGTGTATTGCAGGGTGCAGAAAGTTGTTTCAAAAAGGAAGAAGATGCAGCTTGCTAGCCTTCGACTTGGAGGAACCGCACTTGTATGGTGGGAAGGCAAGACACAAGCAGATCTCCAAAAGCATGGTAAAATCATTTCAATTTGGAATGAATTTGTTTCTGCCATTAAAAACAATTTTATCCTTTGGCTTATATGCAACAAGCAATGATGAGTTGGTAAACACTACGTCAATTAAAAGGTCAAAGTGTTCAAAGTTATGCTCAATAATTCCGTAAGAGAGCTTTAACATTAGGCATATCATTGGACTCACCAGAGACATTGTTAAAATAAATAGGTGCTCTTCATAGTTATTTGAGGCATGCCATACTTATGTTTAATCAAACTAGCTTAGATAATGTATCGATCCAATCAACTCATCTAGAAGCTAGAGGCAAAAATGCAACCCAAGATGTGCATAAAGATAAACCTTCATGCACTCATTATAAGAAGGAAGGGCGCGATGAAGCACACTGCTGGTCAATGCATCCGGAATCAAAGCCTAAGAAGTTTGGGAGTAAAGAGTGAAAGGATTTTTCTGCTATTCAAAAGGACTTGGGATCAGATTTAGGTGACGAGACAACGGTTATAGCTACAGGTATAAAAGGTAAAGATTCTAAAGCATCTACAAGTACTTCTTCGCATTTTGTTGATAATTATAATGATGAGAGGAAAAGAAATGAGCTATTTCACATTAGAGTCATTTCCAAGCATACTAAAATCGATAATTTATTTGATAGTGGGTCATAAGTTAATTTGATTTTTGAAGCAATTGTAACGTAGTTGGGTCTAGAAATAAAACCTCATAAAAATCCATATCCATTAGGTTAGGTGTTTGATAAAACTAATCTACGAGTTACGAAAAAATGTAAACTTCGTTTTGCTATTGGGTCAAAGTTTGTAGATGAGGTTGAGTTAGACATAGTCCCATTGGACATATGTGGAATTGTATTAGGAAGTCCATACTTGGACGATAGAAATGCTATCTTCTATCGAACTAAAAATAAGTATCAACTCACTAAGGATGGAATTGAATATGTTGTAAAGGCTCATAACCTCAAAGATAAATTCTCTCTCATAATTAAGGACAAATGAAAATAATTATAAATTCAAGTAAACTATTTTTACTTATGATTGTAAAAGCAAAGGATATTGATAAATCTGATGGCTTTCAAGGCTGTAGTCCTAAACAGAAAGCAAATCTAGTTAAAGTTGTTTCTGATTATCATATTCTATTCCAAGAGCCTAAAGCGCTTCCAATCAAGTGAGAGATAGAACGTCAGATTTATTTGCAGCAATATGATCCACTACCTAACAATGAATGTACAGGTTATCAACTTTAGATAATGTAGAGATAAAGAAGTAGGTATAGGGGTTGCTCGATCAAGGGTTTATCCGACCAAACACATCACCGTGCGGATCACCTATTGTGTTAGTGCGAAAGAAAGACAGTTCGTGGAGAATGTGCATTGATTTTAGAGCATTAAATAAAATCACAATAAAGAATCGTTATCCTCTTCCTCGTATTGATGATTTGTTAGATTAGTTAAAAGATGCAGTTTACTTCTCTAAATTGGACTTGCGAAGCAGCTACCATCATATCAGAGTTGTAGAATAAGATGTATGGAAGACTACTTTCAAAACAAAGTAAGGACTCTATGAATGGATGGCTATGCCTTTTGGCTTAACTAATGCTCCAGTGACATTCATGCAAGTCATGAATGATGTGTTTAGACCATTCATTGATGAATTTGTAATAGTCTATTTAGATGATATTCTTGTTTTCAGTAGAACATGGGATGAACATGTAAAGTACATAAAGAAGATTTTAGATGTTTTGAAAAGAGAAAATCTCTATGTGAAACTATCAAAATATGAATTTGGCAAGACATTTTTGAATTATTTGGGTTATATTGTAGGGGGTGGTGAATTGAAGATAGATCCCTCTAAGGTCGAAGTCATTGTAAATTGGCCTAAGCCCAATATTGCTATAGAAGTTAGAAGTTTCTTACGGGTAGCACAATATTGGAGAAATTTTATTGCTAACTTTTCTTTTATTGCAGCTCCTTTACATGCTTTGACAAGTGTGAAACATGTGTTTGAGTGGGGAGGCAAACAACAAAAAGCCTTCAACACATTGAAAGGAAGGATCAGTATAGCACTAATACTAGCACTACTAGATCTCCAGCATCCAATTGAGATCGAGACAGATGCAGGTGAATATGCCATGGGGGTAGTGTTGATGCAGCACAAAAAGGCTATATGCTTTCATTTTGAGACATTCATATCAATAGTAGTTAACTATCCTACATATGATAAAGAATTTTATGCATTAGTTCAAACTATTAAAAAGTGGAAACATTACATAATGGGTAAAGAAACAATCATACACACAGATCATCAACCACTACAATACTTACACTCACAAACTAAATTGCAACAATCATGACATTACAGGTGGATGGGTTTTCTACATCAATTTCATCTTGTTATCAGATATAACAAGGGCATACATAATAAGGTTGCAAACATGTTATCAAGACTAATTATAAATGCATCCACAAGACTTAAGCATAATTCAGTAATTCAAGAAAGTTTCATTGAACAATATGCTCAAGACGAAGATTTTAAGGATGTATATGCAACTTTAAGTCATGGAAAGTAGGTAGAAGAATTGGATTATTATATAAAGGAAAAACTCTTATATCATTTGGGAAGGATATGCATTCCACAAACTGAAATATTTAATATAATTCGACAAGCACATACTTCTCTCATATTAGGTCATTTTGGTGTAAGTAAAACAATTGCACAATTACAAATATTTTTCTATTGCCCACGAATGAATGAGACAGTTTCTAGATATATTAAAGGATGTACTATGTGTGCTACAAGCAAACCATGTAATAGAAAATTAGGCTTGTATACTCCACGTCCAATTCCTTCTCATCCTTGGGAAAGTGTATCCATGAATTTTGTTGAGGGATTGACAAAGTCTAGAAAGAGTCATGATTATTTGTATGTAGTTGTGGATAGGGTCAGTAAGATGTGTATTTTGACACCATGTAATAAACAGGTCACAGCTGAACAAACTGCAAAGTTGTTCTTCCAAAATGTATGGGTTCATTTTGGGTTACCCACTTCTATTGTATCCGATCGAGATTCTTGATTTGTGGGGAAATTTTGGTCATGTCTATGGGAGTTAATGGACACAAAGTTAAATAAGAGCACTTCATTTCATCTGCAAATAGATGGTCAGATAGAAGTGGTCAATAGGACAGTGATACAGTTGCTTTTCGGATATTGCAACAAGCATCCCAAACATTGGGATGAGCATTTGTGTTATGTGAAGCATGCTTACAACCATGCAAAACATTATTCTACTCAAAGATCTCCTTTTGAGACTTGTTTTGGTTTTATACCAAAGTCTCCCTTGGATTTTGTCTTTGGTAAAGACACAACAGTTTATGGACACAGTGATGTGGAAAAAGCAACAAAGTTCATTGAACAAATCTAGGAAATTCACTAGGCAATACATGAATAGCTAGAAAGAAGCCAAACAAAGTATAAGGCGCGACATGACAAGCATCGAGTTGAGCATAGTTTTCAAGTTGGTGATCAATTCTGGTTGTACATCAGCAAAGAAAGACTGCAAGGGGAAGGTAAGAAGTTAAAACCAATTAGATATGGTCATTTCAAAATACTTGACAAAATTGGTGAAAATGCTTTTTGCCTAGATCTACCAGCTTATATGTAGATCTATTTCGTCGTAAATGTTGAAAACTTGTGATTGTATGAACCTTCACTGATTGAAGATCCCAAAGAGAAAGGTCAACTACCTTCCATTGAAGATATTTTTCCTGAGTATTCCAATGAGCTACAGGAGGACACAGTTCTTGATAGGAGGATAAGGACTTCGCGATGGCGAAACGTTGAGTATCTTCAAGTTGGACTCAAAGGTACAAATCCAAGTAACCATGATGGATAGAGATTAGAAAAGTGAAGGAAGTTTATCCTCACTTACCCGACAGCTAAAACCAAGTTTTGGTGGTCCAAAAGCTTCCAGTGGGGAGAAGTGATCCAAAATGGATCCAGTTTTACCTCCGAATCAAAGTCTTCAAATACATATGAAAATGGGATCAAGTTGAAGTGCTCATCGATACGATTCCAACGGTGTGAACAATGCATAAATTCGAGTCCGAATGGAGAAGTTAGAGCCAGTCAACATTTGTGGAAAAATAAGGAAAGAGAGTCAAAAGTCAAAGGTCAATAGTCAACCAAGTCAATGGTCAACGGTCAACCAAGTCAATGCCTATGTCAGCAGGGACACATGTCAACCTGAGAATGAGCCACAGGTCCTGGATAATGTTAGCAGAGGAGGTGGCATGGTGGATCATGATTTTTTCATACGGGCTAATCCGGTGCTGACATGTGGCAACCTAGATTTTTCCCAATTTTGCTTCATTTCCAAAATTTTAGGGATCAGGGAGGATCAAACCCCTGACCTCTCGGAGTGGCAACATTTTCACCGGATGACCACACCGGATGGGCTATGATGGGACTTATTAAGATTGGTGGTGAGGTTGTATTTATTTGATATCATGTTTCTCGCTGGAAAAAGGCCAGATGGTTAAGGTAAACCCCATAACCACTGGACCTTTGGTTTATTGTAATCGCATATATCCCACATTCACCGCAGATTGAAACCATATATGGTATATTCATACCATGTCACCAATGTATAAACAATGGAATAGTGGAGCTAACATATAATATATCGCATATCTAATGTATAACATAACCAATGGCGAACTGATCAGGCCGGGGTTTTGAACCCTCGACCTTCCAAAATTATATATATGCAATGCTTTAACACATCCCCACTAACCAAAATGTCAGCATTTCAGGCTTGAAACAAAGATGAACTAATTTTTTAATAAACATCGCAGGTGCTAAACCCTCCATACCACCAACGCTTAGTCCCAGGTGGTTTTACACAGGCCAAGGTGTTTTTTTTCCAAACAGAGGATGGTTTTGCAGGGATAGAGGTGGTTTTGGACCATTCCAGGGGGTCTCGAGGTCTCAGTGGCCAAATATGGTCAAGTTTATACTAGTTTGACTCGAAATTTTAAGCTGAATGCAGTGGTGAGGTCCATTTTCTCATTTGAGACTCAGTTTTCCAGCTCATACCTATAACAACATTTTGAAGACAAAATAAAAAGGTCAGCACTGGAAGCGAAACAACTAGGAGACATATCCAGAAATTTTGGTGAACTCCTTTATTAAATTTGGCTGTGTTAATGTGTTTGAATGTGTTTTCAACTTGTTTATGTGTTTACGCTACTTGCAATCTTTTTGATCAGTTGCACTAAGTAACATAATCAAATTCACAAAAAGTCTATAATGAATTTTTTATTAACAGATCAATTATGGCCTATGCTCAATTTCGGAGCCTTCCCTGGTCTTGTACATTGTCATCACAAACATTGAAAACAATTTTGTGTGTTTTCTTGAGAGTTTTGGTCCCCTTTGCAAGATAGGTAAATGTCGTATTTTCACATATTAACCATTGCAAAATGTGTTTAAGCTTGTTCTGGTGGTTTGAAGAGGTCATCTTTGTGTAAATTAGTTGTTCTAACCATGTAAACATTCATCGCACTCATTTCCAAATTTTCAAGCATGGTCACACAAGTGTCGTCACAAAGTGTATCTTTGGTGTCACACTTGTCGTAACTTGTCATAAATTTGTCACACTAAGGAACATGCATTTATGATGTGTCCTGGTTTATCTATGTTTTTGTATAATCAAGTATTCTAAGTCTGTGATCACACTTGAAGTCTTATCATTGTTCACATCAGTCTCACCAATCCTACACTTAGCCATTTTCTTAAAACATTCCCGGCCAACCAACCTAGATTCACCTAGCATCCTTGAACTTTGCATTACGTAGTCTCATTCCTCTAGATATGACCTTGCCTCTTGACACTACGTGATGCATAGTTCCTTCCACCCAATACTGTTGCATTGCGCAGTTCCAGTGCTCAAGCCCGGCCCTAACTCCCATAATTGTGCAACCCATCTGCAAAGCCTCGCCTAAACTACATATTGTGCAATTTCTTACCTCAATATCATCCTTTGGGACCCTGAGATGCATAATTTTGTAATGGCCCAACCTCCTCTATCTCTTGAAAATATGCAGTATGCTCATCCAATACCCATCACCTCATCCTATCACCCTAACTCCCATAATTTCACAGTTCTCTTCCTCAGCCTAGCCTAGATTGTGCACTGCGGAGTTTCTGTAGAAATTCTCACTGTAGATCACTTGATAATGCAATATACTAAAGAAAAATACTTGATCTACTTCTACAAAAAAACTTGTGGAAGCTTAATCAATTATGAGCAAGATCAAATAGAACACATATAACATAGAATGGGAAATCAATCACACATCAACACAGAAGAATACTCTAGGGAAAGCCTCAGCTAAAAACCTCGATCTTTGTATTATCATACAAGTGGAAATATCTCCAAATTACACAAATCTTTAGCTCACAAGCTATCCAACTCTCAGTACAATCCCTCAACACATCTCACAGACTGAATAGACACAACATATGCCTTCCCTCAGTCCTCCAAGTCTCATGTTTCCTTGCGTAGTTCTCCTAGGGTCCAATGCTACCACTAGCGTGAAATTCCCTTTCACACAACACACTAAACTCAAATTGAACTGTGAAATCCTCAAGGAATGAATTCCTTCTGCATGCAAGAGATATCCTCAATGGAATATTCCTGCAACTGATAGTACATTGTCCCATCATCTAATCTCAACTGGGTCTCTGACGGAACTGACATGCATGAGTTATTTATGAGAGAATATTCAGTTATGTGAAGAGCAGCAATTACATGCATGCATGCATTAACTAACTAAACTCACAATCAGTTCCACAAACTGTTGGAACTAATCTAACTGGACTTAACTCAGTTAACTGAGCTAACTAATTACAACTCAAAGTATAACTCATCCTCATCCCCTTAACTAATGGATAAATTCGTCAATCAAGGGAGAAACTATTACATGTCTTCACATAGACTTCATGTTTGATTTTCTCCAGCTAATTAACTCAAGATGAATTAATTAATTATTTTTCAAGCAACTGCTAAGAACAAATTCGAATTTTAATTCTCAATTTTAGTTCAAGGACTAACTAAAATTGGAATGTATCTCAAAATGCTATTTTTAGCACTTCTATATTTAGCATTTCTTGTTGCTATTTTCAACACTCCCTCTCAACAAGAAAGGGATTATCACTCACACAAATCCTGTCTCTATGGAACTCGAATTTGAATTTTGACAATGCCTTAGTCAAAATATTTGCATCCTACTCCTCAGTCGAAACATTCAGCAACAACATGATCCTCTTCACCACACAGTCTTGAAGATAATGGTATTGGATATCAATGTGCTTGGACCTACCATGGAATACTTGATTCTCGGAGAGTTTGATACAACTCTGATTATCGCAATAGATCATTGTTGGATCCATCCTTTGACTAAACAATCCCACTAGAATCTTTTGCATCCAAATAGCCTCGCATGCTACCTGATTGGCAACCATGTATTCAGCCTCTGCTGAGCTAAGTGAAACTGACCTCTATTTCCTACTATAGTAAGAAACTGTAGCTGAACCAAGGTTGAAGATTCCTCCAGAAGTGCTCTTCTGGTCTAATGGACACCCTACCCAATCAACATCTATGAAGCCCTAAAGCTTCACTCCCTCTGTCCGTCTGTACCATAATCCATACTAAGATGTGCCTCTAAGGTATCTCAGCACATGCTTTGTTAACTTCCAAAATAGCTTGGTAGGCAGAACCATAGCTTGACTCAGTTGGTTCACCACAAAGGACAAATTTGGTCATGTGTTTATTAGATACATCAATGAACCCACAAGTTTTCGATAAATAGTAGCAGCTACTACCTCACCTGAAGTAGCATCCTCCTTCCTCCAATTACTAGTTAGAGGAGTCTGCATGAGTTTGCACTACTCCATGTGGAATCACCTGATTATCTCATTGGCATACTTGACTTGAGACACAAACACTTCCCCATCCTTCTGCCACGCATCCATGCCTAGAAAGTAGTGCATAAGAGCCATGCCTTTCATCTCGATCTCTCTTGCAAGGTCCTCCTTGCAAGACTTGACCAACTGATCATCACCTGTCAATATCAGATCATTAACATAAAGAACAATGATCAATGGCTTATCTTCTACATTGATGTGGTAAAGGTTCACATCTGATTCACTCTTCGTGAAGCCCATCCCCGTGAAATAGATGTTGATCCTAGTGTACCAAGCACGAGGTGCTTACTTCAGCCTGTACAAATATCTCTTGAGTCAGTAGACATGCAACTCACGATTGAAGGTCTCAAATCCTTTCGGCTACTCAATGTACACCTCTTCCTCAATCTTGCCATTGAGGAATGTAGTCTTCACATCCATCTGATGGTTCTTCCAACCCATCTGAGTTGATAGTGCCAACATCAATCCGCTAGATGAGTACCTTGCTACAGGAGAAAAAGTCCCATCATAGTCGATCCCCTCGACCTGTGAGAAACCATGGGCAACGAACCTTGCCTTATGTTTCTCCACACTACCATGAGCTGCCTGCTTTACCTTGTAAAGCCATAAAGAACTCACCACTGACTTGTCCTCCTGTCTTGCGACAACATCCCACACACTATTTTGAATGATAGAGTCATACTCCTCTACCATAACATCAACCTAGACTGGTTGTTGCACTGCTTCCTTGAAAGAAGAACGTTCAGTCTCTAAACACTCCCCAACTAGGTCCATGTAACCAGTGTACCGCTCGAGTGATCCCCTCTGTCTGCGCCAAGAGGATGGCTGCCCCACATTCTCTCGTGCATCCATCACCAATTTGTCAGCTTCCCTTGAGTGTTTCCGCCCATCTTTGGAAGACTCTACATGAGTGGATGTCTCCACTCCCGGATCCTCTATATGCGGCTGCTCCACATCAGTCTGAGGCTCCTCCTCCTTTGGAGCCAAAATTTCCTCCTCTGCATGCAACTTGAGCTCCCTCTCAAGGGACACTTGCATGGCTTTCCTCCCATCAAAATTTAGATCTATACACCAATTTCCTCTTACTAGTAGGCAGAAACACCCGATAATTGTGGGGTGTATCAGTGTACCCCACAAGTATCCCCAACTCAATTGTTGGATCTAGCTTCTTCCGAGCATCTTTGGTCACATGGAAATAAACCGATGATCTAAAGATCCTGAAGTGACTCACATCTGGTCGCTTCCTCGAAAAGGCCTCCATTGGTGTCTTCATCACTAGTATACGGTGCAGGCTTCTATTCTACAAGTATACTGTTGTATTCCATGCCTCAGCCCACAAATGAAGTGGTAGGCTTTGGTCATGCAACATTGCTCGAGCTGCTCCCACAATAGATTTGTTCTTCCTTTCGGCCACCCCATTCTGCTGTGGGTTATGGGGTGCTGTCAACTCCAGTTTAATTCCTTCTGCTGCATAGAATTCCTTAAACTATTGGGAGACATACTTTCCACCATTGTCACTTTGCAATGCTCTTATTTTATTTCCATATTCTTTCTCTACCAAGGCTTTGAACTCACAGAACGTTGAGAAGGTCTGATCATTCTTCTGCATAAAGTAGATCCAACATCTACGAGAAAAATCATCAATAAAAATAACATAGTACCTTTTCTTAGTGGTGGAGGCTGTAGAGAATGATCCACACACATTTGTGTGCACTCACTCTAGGCTTGCTCCAGCTCTACTTTCTCGATTCTAAAAGGAATATTTTACATACTTACCTAAGGTACAACCTTTGCATGTATCCACTTGCTCCAGTTTTCCTTTGCGTAATCTGGTAGAAATTTGTTGCATGATCTTCAAGGCTCCATGGTGCAAGCTCACCAACATCTTAGCTCTACACCAACTTTGCTTTGGAACTCAATGCAACGCAGTCATCTACCTCCAGCTTGTAGAGATTCTTTACTCGAATCCCAATTCTTTTGGTCTAACCAGTGCCGATATGCCTCAGGAATACCTTTCCTTTACTAAAGACTACATCATAGCCTTTATCTTCCAGCATAGTGACGGACACAAGATTCTTCTTCAGACTCGGTACATACTTTACATCAGTTAGGGTGAGAGGAGATCCACGCTCCCTCTGAAACACAACCGTACCTTCACCTGAAACATGGTACTTTCCATCATCACCCATCTCGATGCACATCTATAGATCCTTCTCCTCCAAGGTACTGAAAATATTCTTGTCACCGGACATGTGGAACGAGGCTCCACTATCCACGTACCAAATACATCCCACCATGGATGAAACCATGCATGTGAGGAGAGAAAAATCCAATTTGAACTGTGAGGTCAATGCCTCACCATCTGATCCCTTCAAGGATCACTTCTTGGATTTCTTCTTTGGACAATTCATAGCATAATGGCCCACCTTATGACAATGAAAGCATCGCACTTTTTATTTTTCAAACTTCTTCCCACCATGGGAAGAATTGGATTTGGAATGGGACACCTTCCCTTTCCCTTTCCTCACCTTACTCGCTAAGGCTAGATTTTCTCCATCATCTTGCTTTGATGAAGATCCATCTATGGTGCTTCTCCTTATCTCCTCCTGCATCAGATCCGACCAAAGTCGTTCCCAATCTAGCTATTTCTCTCTTCCATTTACCGATTCTTGGTACCTATGCTAGCTCTTAGGAAGACCGAGGAGAGTAAGACTCACCATGTCGTCATCGACTGTTGTGATCCCTACATTTCCAAGCTCATCTTTGTGCGTGGTGAGCTTGTTCAAGAATGTGGAGATCGTGTCACCCTTTTAACACTTGATTTTCTGAAGCTTGTCTTTCAGTGCCAGCTTCCTCTGATCATTGCTATTCTGATATAGATCCTTCAATGTTTTCCACGTTCAAAATGGTGTCTCCTTCCCATGGAGGCTTGAGACAATGTGGTCTCTAACTCTCTCTAGGAGGATCCTCCTTGCTCTAGCCACACATTTCTTCCATTCCGCCAATTCTTAGGCATTAGTTGCTGCAGGCTTGGGGACTTCTTGATCAATGAAGTCCTTCAAACTGTTTTCCTCTAATACTGCTTCCATGCGGTCCTTCTAGGCTATATAATTTGAGTTGCCATCCAGGGCATACTCGAGTCTCAAACCAATGACCACCATTGATGAAATTCGAGATGTGATAAGAACTCGATTTCTATAATCAAGAACTTGAAACTTCGAAATTCTCCCTTCCTTGTATACTGTTCTTCACTTTCAACACCTTTTCTCTGATACCATGTAGAAATTCTCACTGTAGATCACCTGATAATGCAATATACTAAAGAAAAATACTTGATCTACTTTTACAAACAAACTTGTGGAAGCTTAATCGATTATGATCAAGATAAAATAGAACACATATAACAAATATTGAGAATTCAATCACACATGAGCACAGAAGAATACTCTAGGGAAAGCCTCAGCTAAAAACCCCGATCTATGTGTTATCGTACAAGTGGAAATATCTATGGATTACACAAAGATTTAGCTCACAAGCTATCCATCTCTCAGTAAAATCCCTCAACACAACTCACAGACTGAATAGACACAACATATGCCTTCCCTCAGTCCTCCAAGCCTCCTATTTCCTTGCTCAGTTTCTCCTGGGGTCCAATGTTGCCACCTATGTGAAATTCCCTCTCACAGAACACGTTAAGCTCAGATTGAACTGCGAAAGCCTCAAGGAATGAATTCCTTCTGCATGCAAGAGATAGCCTCAATGGAATATTCCTGCAACTGATAGTACACTATCCCATCTTCTGATCTCAATTGGGTCTCTGACTGAACTGACATGCATGAGTTATTTATGAGAGAATATTCACTTATTTGAAGTGCAGTAGTTACATGCATGCATGCATTAACTAACTGAACTCACAATTAGTTCCACAAACTATTCGAACTAATCTAATCGGACTTAACTCAGTAACTGAGCTAACTAATTACAACTCAAAGTACAACTCATCCTCGTCTCCTTAACTAAGGGATAAATTCCTCAATCAAAGGAGAAACTGTTGCATGTCTTCACATAGACTTCATGTTTGATTTTCTCCAACTAATTAACTAAAGATGAATTAATTAATTATTTTTCAAATTGCTACTAAGAACAAATTCGAATTTTAATTCTCAATTTTAGTTCAGGGACTAACTAAACTTGGAATGTATCCCGAAATGCTATTTATAGCAATGATATTTTTAGCACTTCTATATTTAACATTTCTTGTTGTTATTTTCAATAGTTTCAAGGGTCAAGTTTCACCCCTAACTGCTTGAAATACACAACCACATAGTCACTGAGCCCCTCTCCCAGCTTGTTTCATAGTTTCATCTCAGTCAATGGATCAACATGCACTATCTTAGACTAGGGGATTTTCGGGCTGCTGTTGTCTCGTCATGAGTGAATTTTAGGTACAATTACCTTATCATAACATGGTGAGATGATAAAGAAGGATATGAAGGAAGGAAACATGTTGGAAGACATATTTATAGTTGAGTACACAAGCTTATCAACCAAGAGAAAGAAAAGGGACAATAGTTGGCAATCACAACTCAAGACTTGAGATCATTGAAGATTCGTTGCCACCAAGCCATGCGGAGGTGGAAAGAAAAGCATCCTCAAGCAAATGCTCAACACAGAACAAAAACAGTGGCTTGACACTACCACATAATCATGCAATCTATATCAGAAGTGTCATGTCATGTCATGTCATGAGTTTTCGCATGTCACACCTATATGGTTGATTATGTATTCATGTTTCAAAATGTATTGCAAAGTGAAAGTCCAAAGGACATGTATGGAATACAAAGAGTCATGTAAATTTGAAAAGTCATAGAATTCAAACATTCATGAGGGTAGATGATGAGTCACAAGGAAGGTGAAGCATCAAATCCTCATTTTTATGTATACACCTTCGTTGTAAGAGAAAGGGACTTTTCACCTTGGATACTCCCGCAAGGAAGTAGAGAGATAAGCTAGTTATTTTGAGGAACAAGGAGTGGCTCCAATGCTCCACTATCGGGGCTAGTGGTTTTCATTGTATAAATGTGTCTTGGAACTTTTACTTATTATAAGAAGCCTTATTGTCTAGCACGTTGTTCATGCATGGATTATGGATATTTGTAAGATTATTATGTGAATGTTTGTTATTCATGTTTGGTTTCATTTGTGCTAAAGTAGTTGAAGTATTTCAGTTATTTTGGTACTTATCATATTGAGATTTTGTTGTCATTTCTATTATCATTGTCGTGTTCTCATGGACTATTCTGCTAGATATTAGAAAATTATTCCTTGTTACATTGGTTTCAATGACTGCCACATCTTTGTGGACTATTCCACTTGATGTTGTACAGATCCTTCTTGATCACATGTGTCTCTACTAGGGTGGTAATACTACCTCTCTCTTATAGGCACATCTATCCTCCCCTTTGCAGTGAAATAAATTTGAAACACATATGATCGAACACTCTCCAAGCACACCCCTTTTCTTTTCTAAGGTGCATTTTCACTCATCTCTCTTGCTAACAGTTAGAGCCAAGGAATTTCTCTAAGATAACTAGAAACTAGGCCATATTTCGGATGGGGATCCTATGCCAAATGGTGTGACGTATAATTGGGACCACATATCGGGGATACCCCTTAAATGTTGGAAGGACCAACACCATCAACATCTTTTTCACTAGAAGGAGGGTAGCCAAATTTTTGTGGTTGATAACCTCACCAACCCCAATATTACTTCCTCTGGTTAAGGCACTAACATTCCCATCACCTCCCCTATGCATGTTACTAAAGTTGGTAATTATTCTCACCTCAAGACTGTAAAAACTTGTGAAATCTCTTATAGCAAGATATTAACCATTTGCCCCATCACCCAAAAGTTTGCAAGAGCTATTGGATTAATACTCGGAGTACATAATCTTCCATATTTTCCAAAGAAGAACCAAACCACTCCCACTGGGATATTGGTCTCAATAGTTGAAGATTTGGTTCTGCCAACCTTGAAGAGTTAGTAGATTCTAAAGAAAACACAAAAAAACAAAGAAACATCCAACCTTCAACGATGGTGATGGTGATAATGTGGTACTTTCAGACGATACTTTTCGTGGGCTAGGCGTTGATGAAGAAGAAGAAGAAGAAGAAGAAAACCAATCATATTTTGATAAAGAAGTGCAAAACAATGAAGAAGACATGTCGACCAAGATCTGGACTAAATGACTCAGGTCCCTCTTGCACTGTTAGATTTGTTGCACAAAATTCCGAGGCACCCGGAGAAGCTACTAACAAAGTATGACCCTATCAAAGCAATAAAAGTAGAGAACCATCTAGACAACTTCTACCTACATCTGAAAACACTTGAGGAATTTTACGATGATGTTGCATGTTGAATTTTTCCATGTACCTTATATGGAAAAGAAGTTTTATGGTATCACAACTTCCCTCCGATCTCGATCTGGAATTGGAGTGGTTTTAAGAAAAAATTTCTTGAGCAATTTGGTGATGATAAAACCCTCACCATAATTTTAAAAGAGCTTGGAAATCTCAAGATAAATCAAAAAGAAAAGGTGAAATATTTCAATCAAAGGTTTAAACACATCTTGAATAGATTCCTAGCATACACAAAACCTCATGACTCCATCACTATCGACTATAAAATTATCATCCTCCCATGTGTAATCTTCAGCAGGTAAGTTCTTCCACTTGATGAGATACTCTGAAATTGATCGATTTCGTAGTTGTTGATTTCTTATATCTATGACTGCTTCAAGTTCCAATATGATTTTTCCTTCCTTGTCAAAAACTGGCAATATTGTTTGAACTGGGATCTTCTCACCTATAACCTTCTTTAAAGCATGAAACATGGAAAACTAGGTGCACTCAGAAAGAAGCAAGAAACTCCAATTTGTATTCCATAGTAACAATATTTTGTAACACCTTGTATGGACCATAATAAGTTGGTGATAATTTATTATCCTTCCTAGCTTGTTTGAGGGGCATTTGTTTGTATGGTTGTAGTCGTAGAAATACCTAGTCACCTACATCAAAACTTATTTCACTATGATGTTGATATGACTGTTGTTTCATTCTATTTTGCACCAAAGTGAGGTTATCCTTTAAGAGTTTGAGAACTTGTTGTTGATCCTCGATGTGATCTTCCACTGCTTGAACCTTAGAATTTTATTTTAAATATTATGTGATGGACGGTGGATTATATCCATAAAGTGCCATAAATGGGGTCATTTTTGCTGCAATATGTAAGGAAGTGTTATACCACCATTTAGCCATATCCAACCACTTGACCCATTGTGTATATTTATCAGATACAAAGCAACGAAGATATCCTTCCAATCATTTGTTCACTATCTCAGTTTTCTCATCAGATTAAGGATGATAAGATGAGCTATGTGCTAATTGAGTACCCAGACAATAAAATAATTTTGTCCAAAAATTTCCAATGAAAATGGGATCTCGATTGCGTACAATAATCTTTGGGTTTCCATGTAGCTTTTGATTTTTTTCCATAAATGCAGTAGCAACTGTACTAGATTTTAATGAATGAGATAAAGCACAAAAGTGTACATACTTGATAAGTCTATTAACTACCACCATGATGACACTCTTTCCTTCGGACTTGGGTAAAATTGCAATAAAATCCATTGAAACCTCCTCCCAACTTTGACTTGGAATGGATAAACATTGTAACAGACCTAGGGTCTTAATAGTCTCAACTTTATTTTGTTGGAAAACCAAACATTCTCCCACAAACTTTTGAATATTATATTTAAGGCCATCTCAGAAAAATTATTTCTTAACCCTGTGGTAAGTTTTTAAAAATCTCGAGTGCCCTCCTAAGGGTG